>JACBWW010000019.1:15010447-15162592 GCA_020086605.1 Lanius collurio
GGGGCTGCGCTGCGCCGCGGCTGGGGGGGGGGCGGGCGGCAGCGGCTCCCGGTACCTGGGCGGGAGGGGAACGGGGCTGGAGGCCGCCCCGACCCTGTGAGCATCACCTTCCTGCTCTGCATCCCGGAGCCAGGGGAGCCTTAGGCCCAGAAATGCACCCTGTGCCTTTCAGGGTCCAACTTTTTACAGGGAAGTTTTGTTCGGGGCTACTTATGATTCTTTGGGTGCTTCTCCAACCAACTTTTAATCTGTTCTTCCCCAGCTGGGGTGAAGAACGAGATGAGGTAAAACATAAAGGGTGCTGGGAGTTCCAAAGGAGCTGCCTTTTCACATATCCAAAACAAAACTTGTCGAGAATACTAAGGATAGGGGGAAGGGAAACTATTTTCTGATTGCTTTCTGTTTGATTGTTTTGTGGCTATTTCTAAGGACTGCAATTAAAATAAATTGGGATGTTGAGTGTGATTGTTTTTATAATGGAATGTTACCCTTTAAGTAGCTGCTCGGTGTCTGCATCTCCCCTGAAGAGAACGGGAAGACAGAAGGGTTACATTGTGTTCAGGCTGTGGAGGGGAGCGTTGCCAAGCCAAACTCATTTGGAAAGAGATTTCTGGGTGAGTTTTTAGACACTTCACATGTATTTCATTTTTTAAATAAACGGCTCTGGTGTTTGCTTTCAGAAGATGTTTACATCTTATCCCATTACCAGCTTTAATGTCCACAGTCAGTGCTTGCCCAAGGAGGGCAGGATTGCTCGTTTGGACTAAAGAAATGACAATAAGTGCCTAAATGGCTTAAGAAGCTGCAGTAGAGAATTGTGATTCAGCCTCTCTCCATCCTCCCTGGCTGCCAAAATCAGTGTACTTCCCAATCAGAGACCCCAAGAGATTTCACCTCACCCTGGCAGACCCCTCAGAAGGGGAAGCGTGGCATTTCCCAAATTTAGTCCTCAGTGCAAACCCTCCATCTGGGGTTGATTTGGTGTTCTGCACTGGCCCCCATGCTAAATTCCCCCAGGAACAAAGAGGCCTTCCAGAGCCAGATTCTCTCCTTAGAAGCACTGCAGCTAAATCTTCGTGAGCAGTCACGGCCACAGCATTAGGACTATGACTAGAAATACCCCAGCCTTGTCCTGGCCACCTACCTGGTGTTTAAACCCTGCTGAGATCCTAAACCGAAGCTGAACGGTGCATGAGTCACCTGGGCCCTGTTCCATAGGTGTTACCTAGAGAGCCAGCAGTGCTCTGTGAACATGGCCTCTTGTGAAAGACACGGGCACGGCTGATTTCCAGATGGAAGAGACCATAGCAGCAGCTCCAGCTGAGCAGCCAAAGCCTTCCCCTGAGGCCCTGTAAACCCAGGTTCAATTCCCTCCTGCAGAACCTACACTTCACCTGTCTCCTTCCAGCTGAGTGCTTCAACCACTGGGCTGCAAGTTCATGCTCCTGCATTGTGACATGAGGACAACTCACAGTGGGGTTTTCTTCCAGCAGGAGCAGGTGGTCATCACCAGGGGTTTCCTGGCACCCATGTCTGTCAACCCCAGCATAGTGGAGCTCTCAGTGGCAGATATACACAAGAACTGTTGCCCGTTTTGGCTTTTTTTTCTTCAAGTTTTCTTGCAGATCTGCAATAACCCTTGCGTAGTGTCAGCTAGTATCTAGGGGAAGTATATGAACACTGAAAAAACCCCTTTGGCCCACTGATTAGAGACAAGTGTTCTCCATTTAGTATTTCAGAGAAAACCAGTAGTCAAATATTTTCCTTGTCCCATATCCAAAAATTATTGCTTTTTTATCCATCAAGCTTATGAAATTTTCCAGTGCTGTTAACAGAAGATAGAATATTGTGCCCATCCACAGCAGCCTCCTTTAAATGATCCCAAAAGTTTTAAGCTTTGAGCCTCCAGAGTTTGAGATAGTAACTACTGCTACCTCCATTTTGCTGGTAGATGAACTGTGACTAATCCTCCACAGCACAGCAGCAGAAGTTTGATTTGCAGCCCATTACCCTTGTAACGTGCTGCCCAGGATGGTCACTGCCTTGTCAAACACAGCATGAATTTTCTGGGTTTTTTTCAGTTTCCTATCATGACCAATATCACACACTTTGGAAATGAAAGTAGAAAATTCAAGGTGTCGAGCCTGGCTGTGAAAATCTGCTCTTTGCCTGGAAAGAATCAAAAATACTGGCAAACATACAATCATTCCTTTGGCAATATCTACCACACCCTGCACCATAACAGCAAAATGAATTAAACAGCAAAAGACTGAAATGCCTGACATTGCATAGGCCACTCAGGAGGCAGGAATACAGCAGTCAGCCTGGGCAAGTATTAATTCAAGGAAATTAAGTTTTTTAGAGTTTAAAGTGCATGACAAGGAGATTGGAAAGTTGGCTTCTGCTCCTACTTTCCCTGTGTTGTGTGACTTTAGACCAGTCAGTTCACCTTCCCATGTCTGAAGGAGCCCTTAGAAACCTGCAGCACAAGGTTTAGGGCAGGGAATGACACACCATGACCTCCTATCAGACCCCATTCTGTGCAAATTTTCCAGAAGTCAGCAAGTGAAACATTGCTTTTCAGAATTTGGGTGTCTCCTTTTCAGTGAGATTTCAGATGCAAAAATCGAAAAACAAAAAAACTCAGAATGGGAAGAGCCCTTAGGAAGCCACAGGAAATCCATCCCTCAGGCCATAAAAGCAGAAGCAGCACCACGTAAACCATACCTGACAGGGGTCCACCTACTCTGCTCATAAGAATATCTAGAGGATCCATTCTGGAGCTTCACAGTTGGATATGTTTTCTTTATCTCTAATCCAAGTCACTTTTGCTGCAATTCAGCTCTTAATCAGATGAAATTGTGGGGAACTGACATACTCCCTCAGCAGCAACAATTCCAGAACAACAGGAAAGTCACCCACCTGGTGAACTAATTCTTCTGTGGGTAAAAGCCAAGGAGGCTGGAAAACACACTAAGCATGTGTTTTTGGGAGAGCTGCCACCTAATTTACAGACAAAGATCAGATGCAATTAGTGTTAGATTAACTGGAGACTCCTCTGCCCCAAACCACATCACTTTTCAGCTGCCTCGCCAGGAGGACGCCAGTTTCCACCAAGACATGTCACACTTGACCCTTCAGCCTCCAATGGGTATTCTTGGAAACACATGCAAAATCTGAGCTCTCAGCAATAGCATTCCTGTGGCACTGGGGAAGGAATGAGGAAACACCAGCATGGATACCAAGCAGACGGGAGAGAAAAGACTCATCCTGCAAGTCTGATTAATTTCCAAACAGGATGCGTGTTCCTGATTGAGAGACACACACGTGTGCTGCCTGCTGGAAGGAATCTAGGAACAGCAGTGGGCCAAGCTTTGTTGTTCCCCACTTTACAGGTATGTTTGCACCCAGACAGGAATGCAAGATACGGTGCTGAGCAGGCTTCAGTGAATCACAGATCTCTGACAGCAATTGAGACTGGGCCAAAATGCCAAGGGAATCTTCATTGTTGAGAAATGCAATTTCCAACAAACTCCCCAATTTTCTGTGAGCGTGTCAGAGATAACAACCATCATCAAACCCTCCATCTCTGTGCACATTTGGGAGTTGCAAGTGGTTAGCAAGATGCTCAGTTTTACCTGGCCATCAGTCCTGTCTAATTCCACATCATTTCACTGTTGGCCATGGTGAGTTTGGGGTAGCTCAGGGAAGTATAGACCTCCTTGCACATATTTCAGGCTGTCTCCCTGCTCTGCTCCATCTACAGTCTGGGCCATAGCTGCCTGTGCCTCAGGAATAGTAAAGATTTGTAAAACTGCTAAATTCCAGTGCTGAGTACAGTTGAACAATGTGCTAGTGTAGCATACTTCATTTTAAGGACATGCTTAAATCCAATTTGAGCCCAGAGAGATTTTAGCTTAGGTTTAAGCGTTCCATTGAACAGGGTGGATTTAAGGATTGAAGTGTTTTGCTAGACTGGATCTTTGGTTAATGAGGAAGGAGAATTGCCTAGAAGAAAGAACTGCCTGAAGCATTTTGGCACATCCCAACCATTACTAGCACTACCCCTTTTTTCTAATGAACTTTGATGAAATTAACATAAAGAATTGGTAAAGAAGTTGATAACTTCATTAACAATCCTCACTCTCTGGATCTCAGTTTAGTGGGGGGAAAAAAGCAAGCTTCTAGTATCTCATCAAAATAATGGGATATAATTAAAGCAGAAGCCACTAGACTTTGTATTTTAGACCATCTGGTGTCTTGCACAGTATCTCACTGATGGTAAATGTCTCATGTCCAGATTTTAGCATTGAAATTATAAGTGCTTTCCTTTACAGGAAAGGAATCAGTTAAATACTTTATGGAGCCTTCATTAAATAAACAAAGTACCCCAGTCTTAAAAGAAATGTTTGTGGTAACAAATATCTTGGGGGACATTTTTGCATGGGCTCTGACCTCCCTGTTGAGAATCAAAGTGAAAATATTGAATCTACTAAGCAGATGTCTTCTCCTAGTGACAGCAAGATGAGCAGAGACAGCTGGTTAGAAGAACAACAACAACAAAAACACATCATCATTCCTGCTTTGGCTCCAAAAAATCTTGGACTTGTTGTCATGGAAGAAAGCTATGTATGTAAGAAGCCAAGAAAGAGACAAATATTATTGAATCTGGTAGTATTTTAGTGAATGTGCTGGAAATAACTTAAGTAGGAAGAAAAACTGGATGTGCTCCATTGTTTATTAAAAGAATGCCTCTTCTTATTTCCACAGGGACCTATAGCCTATAGAGTCATTAACACATTTGCAAGATATATATTTTAAATATGTTGCTTCACTCATCAATCTTATGGGCTCTTCTGCTGAAGTAAATAGTTACAGCACACAGAAATGTATACAGCCACAAAAATATTATCTCTGCAAGCTAAAAATGCCAACTTTGGATTTTTCCTGTAACTCCTTCAATCAGGGAACATGGGTGTATTATGGAGACACATAGAGAGATCTTAAATATTAGGAAGGGAGAAGATGAGAAAATTAGATTCCCTTGGTGAAACACAGGATAAATAATTCACAATAAAAAAAAAAAGAAAAAGGAAATGAAAATTAAAATATGAAGAGCTACTCTGGATGAAAATAGTTCTGAGCTGCATTGAACAACAGATCCAAGAGGAGTTTTGTGGCAAGACTGCAAAATAAGCCAATGACCCTCTGGCCTCCCTGCTCAAAGGTAGCACACTTTCTCTTGATAGTTTTCATCTGAACAAAACTTGATTTTTGTGCTTGACTCCTGGACATTTACATTTCCCTTTGTCAGCCTTTGGGCAGACTTGAGCGAAGAACAGGATTGATGAGAAGAGTTTAATAAATCAAAAGCTGTGCAGTTGGTAATGGCAAGGATGAGTAACTTGAGGTGGATGTTCCCAGAGGACTAGGTAGCTCAAATCCCATAGTGCCATCAGACAGTACCCTATGCAACAGCAAAGCTCTGGATTTGCTAGCTCAGGAGGTGTCCTCCGTGGAGGGCTTCAAAACACCTATCTGCCTCCTACAGAGGTCCTAAATTATTTAAAGCCTTGAAAAAGCAAGAGGTTAATGTGGTTTATACTAAAGATACATACAAAGAAAATTATGTAAAGAGAAGTACTTACTTTGGACAACAGCTGCCTTGAGAACTGAGAGGTGTGACCAGTCTGACATACCCACTTGTTAACAGAGGACAATGAAGTCAAAAGGAGAGGACATGGCTGCTGGGTCTCCAGTTTCTGGCCACCAGCTTTACCCTTTCTCCACTAGGTGATTAGGCAGTAAGAGTTTTCCAAAGCAAATAGTTTTATTTACATCACTTTCTATGCAGAAAACCAGGGTTAAGTATGCAGCTCTGCAACGGAACAAATGTAGGACTTGGGGAAAGTTGCAGCTTGAACTGAGCTGGAAAAGCTTCCACCATTTGCCAATATCTTGGAGAGTCTGGAATCTTTCCCATCTCTACTGTGACAAAAATGGGACTTCTCAACGTTTTGGAGGACTTTCTCTCTTGTAATAAAGGCAAAAAAGCATGCAATGAAAAACAAATCACAGTGCCAGAAGTGACTGAGAATCAGTTTTGCCTGTTTTAATTCCCCATCTTGCCAGCCTCAGCTCCAAGATCTGACCTACAGACTCCCAGCCAGCCCAGGAATGACCATGCCACAACGAAGGATCATTTTGGCCAGAAATTCCATGCTGACTCCAGGAAAACATTTCCTAGAGTATCTTGCTAAAATCAATACACTCCCACACACACTACATGAAAGGAATCATGTCTGACAAATAAACATTTCTTAATGAGAAACATTTGTCCAACATGTTTCTCCCCAGTACTCTGGAGTTTTGTGCCTCAGTGCACCATCTATAAAAGGAGACAAAAGCCCTTCCTAGCCTCTGGGAGATCACACCAGGCTGTGAAAGTAATGGACTCCTTACCTCCCCATTAGTTACCCTCAGAACTCCATGTATTACCTTACAGCTCACAAGTATGGACTGGCTGAAGAATTTTTATAGACTCATTTCAACCCACATGTTTGACCTTGACCAAGAGCATCTCTGCCCACAGGCTACTCCATTTTCTTTGTCCCACTTTGGGACACAGAGGCAATGCAGGGCACCTCAGTGTGCCTGGGCCCAGCCATCCCTGAATGCGCATTTCTTCACACCATCAAAAATTTGGATCACCAAGGAGACAGCCCAGCCCTGCTGCCAGTGAGGTGACAGATCCCTGGCACCGGAGCTGGGCTCAAACTGCTCATGAGCTGCTTGTGGCTGGAGAGGAATGTCTGCAGAGAGCTAAACCAGATTGCTCATAGATCTCTTCCAAATTGTCTCTAATCTAGTGGACAATTTGGAAGAGTAAACGTGCGCTGGAAGCACCGTCTTCCCTTTGGAGTAATAACCTGACAACACTGAGGTTATGGCTGCAGTGGAGAAACCTTGGGATCTCACTGGTGCCTTGGCAAGTCCTTAAGATGTCAGAGCCACCTATATTCTGGGTGTATTCTGTGTATTCTGTTTCCTCTCTCAGAACACTTCAAGTATCTGTTTGGTTCTACAGATGCACCACAGCCACCACAGCTCCAGGAATGTGGTAATGTTCCTAGCAAGGGCTGGCTGAGGTTGTGAGCCTGAAGCAATATGCTTACAAATACCTGATCTGCACAGAGCTTTTAGAAAGAGTCAAATGGCTTCAAAGCTTCAGAAAAGCAGACATTTTGGAGTCACCTGTGTTTCTTAGTCCCACACCTACTGCAGGGAAAAGAGGAAAAAAAAATCAGTTGGTATTTGCATTATCCTACCTACATTTCAGCCACAAGGTCCAGCATTTGCAGATCTTCTGGAGGCCCATCTCACCTGTTCAACATCTCACCCCTCCCAAGCACAGACTGAAAAATGCCGCTTTTCTCCACTATTAAGTCAAAAGCTGGCTACACCCCTGTGTCAGCTGTTTACGACCCTCAGTTTCCCCCCTTCGGGCAGCCGATCAGGGATAATGACCTATATCCTTGAAGCATTTGTTTTATTTAGCATTACAGAGAAGGAGAGCTTAAGGCAACAAGCAACCTAATTATATAACCTTTCCCACCCTATCTTATTACAGAGAGATCAGTTTGCATCTTCACCTATGGAAACACAGCAGCTCTTTGAATGTCCATTACTCCATTTGGACTCTTTCCTGCTCTGCTTTTGTCCTAAGCAGAATGGTTCCAGTGCCTTTCAGTTAAGATCTTTCACTCATTCTTTACATTCAGGTAGGAACAACAATCTATTTGGCCTTGCTTTAGCCACATCGATGTTGCTCCAGAGATTCCTGATCAGGTGGCCATGCTGCTCACATGGTAGGAAGGCACTGATGGAGAAGCTGAGTATCACCAGGCAGCGTTTGAGAGCACCCAGAGCATTGCACTGGTTGATGCTGTTGGTGTTGAGCACCAACTGCAGGCTCTGCACAGGGACTGGTACACACCCTGCATCAAGCCTCACCCCACGATGAGACAGGCAGGCAAATGAGAAAATTGGGCCCTGGCCCCTTCCTGTGATTAGGTCATTATAATGGGTAAATATTTTCCTAGATAGAGAGCTAAGATAAAGGACTCCTGGTGTCTGAAATGGAGTTTGAGTGAGACTTGGAAGGACTATCCCAACCTTGTAGTTCTTTATAATGTGCTTTTACCAAATAAATGCCTTTTTACCCAAAATACCCAGGAAATTAAAGGGAACTTGTTATTAGCTAACGAAAATCTCACAAAATAAATTTTTCATTGAATACCAAGATCAGCATCTAGTCTACAGCCAAACTGTTCACCAGCAAATATATAGAATGGGTTTAGTGACAGGTACCAAGGGTCATTCCCAGAGGACGTTACAGCTCTTTAGTCTAAATATTTACTGAGGAATACAGAAAAGTGAATGGTAGAGGCAGAGTCCCAGAGATTGGCTTAGAGGGGTCTATTTAATAAGAGGCTGTTTTTGCAGAGAAAAATGATTGTTTTTTAATGAAAATCAGTATTCTCATGCTATAGCAAATAGTGATTATTCATTCTCTATCCCTTTACTCTGCATTATTCATGATTTTGTGACCTCTGCTCTATCCTCTCACTTGGTGTTCCAATCTCACCCTGAGTTTTCTCAGGGTTTGGGAGCTTTTGTATCAGATAAACTGGTTTATAAGGTAGTCTTTGAGGAACAAGTCTCACTTAAATCTAACATAATATCCAAGAATATTCTCTGGTATTTGACCTCTTTGTGGATGAGACAATTCTTTTCAGACACAATAACCTTGGTGTTTCAAAGTTGTAACCAGCACCTGTGAAGTTTTCAAACAAATAGGCTCAGCGTTCCTTGGTGCAGTCTTCCTCACTGCTCCCACATTTAATTGCTTTGTAATTATACTTGTAAAACCTGCAATGGGACTATACATGGAGAAAAGAAAAATAATTTTAAAAACTACACTTAAGAATAGGAGGGGATTTATGGGAGCTGCAAGACAAAGAAAAACCCACCTTTCTTTCTTTCTTCATTGTTGTCTTTGGAAGGCAGCCACCCAAGTTTCCTTGTCAGTAATACAGGGATTTGTAAATAGAACAAAGAGCTTCCTCACACCGAGGCACGTTATATAACCCAGCACCGTCACCGTGTGTCTTCACAGGCAGTTCCCTTGAACTTTGCATCTCGCTCCTCCTGAGAACAGTCCTCCACGCCAGCTTGAACAGATGTGGTTTCCTTTAGGAAAGGTTTTCTTTTAGGGTCATTCTGACTTCCCTTTCAGAGTTTTCCAGCCTCATGTGCTCTTTGCTCAAGGGATTACTGATGTGGGCACTAACTCCATGGGCCGCTGTTCAGCTTCTTCTCACCTGCTGGCTGGGCTGAATGAGTGCCGAAATCTCTGTTCCACAGAAAAACCTGACATTTCATGTTTTCCTGAATCAGACCGGAAAGTTGCAATTTCCTGTAAACCCAGATTCTGAGAAACATTTCAGAAAGTGCAAAATGGCCTCAGTGCAGCCTTTTGTTTGGGTGTTACCTACAGGTTTTTATGAGACTTATGCTAACTTTGAACACACCACATTCCAAGTGATCCCAAATGCAACCAGGCAGCATCCACTGCTCCCAAAGTCATGCGGGGACCTGCAGGGTTTGCCAAGGGTGCTTTGCCAGAGAGAGGTGACACAAAACCAGATATGGTTTTATCTCACCCCATATATTATTCTAATACTTCCACTGCTTTGATTCCACCCATGCACTCACAGATTTCAAGCTTACAAACATTTAAATTCTTATTTTCCAGGCTCATTGAAAGCAAAGGCTTTTATAGTATATCACTGAGGATAAAACTCAGTAGCTTGTACAACCCTGGCATGATATTTCCGACATATCAAGTGCATATTGAAGGGCTCTAATTTAAAAGAGAGAAGTTTTAAGAAATTTTAACTAAATGAGGGAACAAGGGTGTGCAGACCCTCTTTAGTATCAATAAAGCTGTTTTTTCAGCCCTAGTTGGTTGGAAGAGTTTGTAAATGAACAAGGATAAGACATTCTACAGCTGATGTAGATCACCAAATGCAAAAGTTCACACTGGTTAAACTAGGGTGGTATGAGCTTGTGTGAAGGCAGCTTTGAAGCTGCAACAGCATAGTGGGAAAAGAAAGCCCTGTGAACAAGTGAGAAAAAAACAAACAAAGAAAACAGTGGAGCAAAAGCTGCTGCTAGCTGTTCTTCATGGAAAAAGAAGTTAAAAAAAAAAGAAGAAAAAAAGAAAGAAAAAAGAGATGAAGGAAGGAACAGAAGCATACTTCAAGACCAAAATCTGATTAGACTAAAAATCAGTGTAACTCCCACATTGCAATACTTTGCAGGTCTAATAGACACAAAGCTGTTCCTTCACCCAAAAGCCAAACATAAAAGTCAAGGAAACCCATCATGCCAATTCTGTGGCTGCTTTCCGGAGCAGAATCTCTTTAAATGTCAATGTTCTCTTTGTTCTGTGCACCCTTTATAACGAGTCTATCATCTGTTTGGTAAAAGATCCAGTGAAATATGTAATAAGGTTATCTCACCATCTCTCTCTATTGTATAGCCATATCTCCTCTTCCACTCATTAATTATTGTCTTCCATTTCCTGTGTCAGATGTGACTCAGAAAATAGGGACTCAAGGCTTACAAGCTTAGCAACTTACCATATATTAGCTGAGCTGTGGTAACTGTCCATGTGCTTCCTCTTAGCCTGTAATAAACAAAGCCAGTGTGACTTTGCTGTACACAGGCCTGCAGTCGATGCAGTTTGGATTAACCTCCTTTTATTGTCAGCTAAGCTGACAGTGATAGTGGCCATGGCTCAGCTGATGTTCAGTTCTCATGTTGCAAGACTTTGCCTTTAAATCCTGGGAGCAGAGCTCTACCAATATAACTATCTGGAAAGCTCCAATGATTTATGTGCTGTCAACATACACTAAAAAAAAAAAAAGACAAAAAAGCAGCACAATTACATGATTATCAGCCAATGCCCCTTGGTTTGCAGTTTTTCAAGCATGAACTGCTCAAACTTTGGATCAAGAAGTGAAGCAATCTGTTTCTCAAGTGCAAACAGAGAAAAGTTATATGAGTCTTCTAGCAATTTCAAGCAAATATATCACAGAAGCAGCACGCTTAGCCTTTTTACTGTGCATCTGTCTGAGGTTTCCAGTAAGATTTCCCTGATATATAGTAAGAGTCAAAACTCTAATCTCTTTTAGCTCTTTTTTATTGTCTCTGCAGCACTAACTTTGAAAAATGGCCTTGTCCCCAAAGAACTGCACACAGTCCATGTAGGGAAGCTGTTAAAATAAATGCTTTATGTAAAAAATACTGCAGACGAACTTGGCTCTAAGGGTTTCAGAGCTACAACATACAGATATAAACCAGAGCAGCCAAAGTATGAATGGAGGTCATACTCCAGTAGAGAAGAAGGGAAGTCCCCTGTCTGGAAGTTGTTGCACATGATCTCTGAAATCAACAATTCCTACTCTTCTTTCTCAGGGCTGCAGCATTTTAATAAATTACTATTCTCATGTTAATGTCCTTCTGCCTTCCTCCTTGCTGACCTCTATACACACCATGCTGATTCATAAAGTTTCTTTTTTCACTGGATTTGAGTGCTTTCTGTCGACCTTATTTGCTGCCTGCAAGACATCTGCCTGATTTATAGAGACACAGACAAGCACAGTGTTGGCTGCCCTACCTGAATACTGTTTCCTACACATTGTGTTCCTGTCTCTGCCCATGCCGTGGTCTGATTTCTGATAGTTTGTGTGTTGTTCAAAGAAGAGAGCAAACTTTCTGCCTCTCAGAAAATCTTCTGAGATCCTCAAGAATAAAAATATGCTTTTCCACCTCTATTCCTTACAAAGCAGCAATATCTGTGTCTAGACACTGATCAGGGAAATTCAGGCAAGGGATAATGTCCAAATGAGAACATGGTTCAGTGGTGGGAAAAAATAGAGACAAATACCAGGTGTCTAAAGGCTGAATCACAAACAAGATGGTGAAAAAAATCTAAGAATGCAAGAGATGATGGAGGAGCTTGACTTGGCATTTATCTGTTTATTCCAACAGGATATGCAGATTCCACCCTTATGCCATCACTGCCTCATCTCACCTCATCAGTGCCTCATGACACAACCCCTCTCTGTAGCACTGAGTCAGCACCACTGTGTAATCTCCTCTTGGCCAATGGTGAAAGCAATGAGGGACCTCTAAACAGGTCCTCAAAGGGATTAAAAAACTCATGTTCTTCCTATAAGCACTCCTCCCAGGAAATATAATGGGCTCAGAAAAATTTACGGTAAAGTAACACAGCAGTGTTCCATGGGGGTGCTCCCACAGCAGATGGAACAGTAATTAACACTGTGTGTTCAAAGGAAGGAGCAAGGAACACTTGCACTTCCCTCCTGGAGCTCCAAAAGAAGCTGCAAAGTATATTTTCCCTGTAACCAACAGGTACTGCTGATTCTGCCTGCTGTGCTCTTTCTAGAGGCCTGGACTGAGAGAATATTTCTTAAAGCGTCCCTGGAAGTGTCCAAGGCCAGGTTGCAGCCTGGCCTAGAGGGTGGTACCCTTGCACATGGAGGGAGGGTTGGAACTAGCTGATCTTTAAGGCCCTTTCCAACCCAAACTATTCTGTGATTCTGTGAAAGCATCACACACACAGAGTGCTAACCCTCCTCTCCCCCAAGCAAACAAAAGCTGTTTCCTATTTTGAAAAAGAAACCCCCAGAACAAAACAATCAAATGGAAGGAATCTGAAATATTCTTACAATAGTTGACTTACAAGAGGCAATGTAAAGAGCAGCTTTATGTTAGAAGAAACCCAGCCACATGAAAATTAAAATATTGGGCCACTACCCCCAAGTCTGATGTTAAACAGTCCCCCAGTCTCTAAACACAACCTAAAAACGTCCTGTGCTGCACCTCAGTGTGTCATTCTGTAAAACAGGGCCAGGTTTTCTTCCTGGAAAACCAGGTCCAGAGGCCAGGAGGCTCTTGTTGCATCTGCACATACTAGTCTCTTTTGTTGGGGGATTTAGGTCACAAGAGCATAGGAAAGGCAGCTCTGAATCACCTGGCTCTTGCACGTGTTGCTTGCACGTTGTGCAAAGTTTTCTGAACTCAACCTCCTTTCAAGACACACCCTTTGTTTGTTACTTTCTCTTAGGGCTTTTTCGCAACCCCATCCACTGCCAACACAAACAAGGTTGCAACATCTCCCTCCAGTCTGTCTTCCTCTGCTCTGTCAACCAGCCACATAGCACTGCTCACTTGCTTAATTGGGCAAAATACCTGCCATGGCAGCCCTGTGCCTTGACTGCCTCCAGGAGAAAGTTTCTTGGGAATGGTAAGTGACGGAACCTGCAAGTCGGTCTTAGTCACACTGACACCACATACCAACAGTCTTGCGCAGGTAGGACACGCAGTTGGCTTTGCTGAGCAGCCATCAAGCATCTGTAAGGGGAGGTTAAGAAGAGTAATTATCAGGGATCACAGTGCCTACTAGAAGTTGTTTCTGCAATTGCGGCGCTTTCTACTTCGCTGCAGTGTGTACCCTGTGCATTGAGAGCAGGGGAGAGAAGCTGCTGCCATTTGAATGGCATTTATTGGTGTGAAACAAATTATGGGACTTAGTTCCACTCCTAATATTTGGGATAACTAGAGTAGATCCCTTCTAACTAAAGGTACGCCACAACAAACACTCTGCAAGTACTGTCTGTAAGCAGGTAGGAAATACAGACACCCTGGAGACCCTCTTAACTCCTAAATCTCGTCCACACTAGAAAGCAGATATATAATGCACTGAACAGAGGATATCTAGCAAGCCCAGAAAAATGACGAGTGCCTACACTCAGTCCCTCCATGCAGCCATTACTGCTGAGAGATCAGCACAGCTGCCCCAGGACTCCCCACAGATGGTGGAATACATGTCTGCCTCTGTCCGCGTTTTTGGCAGGGCCTCCTGCTCACTCAGAGCTGTTCTGTGCGTGGGATGGGACAACATCCTGTTCTCCTCCTGCCTGATGGGTGCTCGGTGCTGGACTGTCATTAGCCACCCAAGCCCCTGCCCAGCCTGGCACGACAGGAGCTGTGGGCGGTGCTGCTCACCGGCTGGAGGCGGCTGCTTTTATCAGCAACCTTGATCAGGGGGATTTTCTCTTATTTCATTCTCAAGCTTCCTTCAGCCTTGGATTTGCATAAGATCCTGGGTTAGGACTAATCTGATCCCAGGTTGGGAACATTGCATCAGGCCCAGCGAATCCTCCATGCCAAACTGTCTCTGGTTGGGGTGTGTTGGCACTGGAAAACAGAACCGTGCAGGGACAAATGGCTTGCATTTTCCTTAGTAACAGGAGGTGCCTGGCTTTGTATCTCATTTAAACTCCTGTGCTATGTGGCAACTCCCAGTCAAGTCTCTATTTGTTTACAGCCCTTGTAGCCAGGTGCTTTCCATGTTCACTCCAGGTTGCTGAAACAAGAAGCATGTCCAGCCTTCAGGGCTCGCCAGCAGCTGTTGACTAATAAGGGCACTTTGTCCTTGGTGGCAGGAGGGAGCACCTTGCTTTATTTTTGCATTCCCTGGCAAGCAGCAATGGTGGAGAAAGAGACATGTCTCACTGCACAGGAAAGAGTCTGAATTCAAATCTCAGAATGTAAATAAATACGTGGCCATTCAGTTGGAGGAGTTAGAGGTGACAGGTTACAACTGTAGCCATGACACCTCCTAAAGGGTTGTTTGCTGTGAGCATGTGGCTGGTTGGCTTTTCTAGGTCCCACTGGATTAAATTCATGAACATACCAGGGAAAATGGGGGTTTCTCTTAAGGTTTTCACTGGGTAAAATGACAGAGAAGAGTTGAGGATTAACAGCGCCAAGTGTCTGACATGGCAATCACCATCTGTCCTGCTCACCTTCCCATCACCACTTTATGGCCAAGAAGATGGCCTGAGCTCTTTCTTCACTGCCACATTCACCTGCTTCAAGAACAATTTGGCGTCCTGACCTGGAGCTGTTTTTTTATAAAATATAGGCACAGGCATGTCCTACTGCAGGAGGTACTGTGAACATGGGGTTGTGATTGACACTGGGGTACAGACTGCCTATGGCACCAAATCCCTCAAGAGAGTGCTGAGCTACTGTAACACATTGATTATCTCACTGAAATATTTAAAAATATGTACTTCCTGCTAAAATGGTGTGCTCCACTTTCCAGCTAGGCTCAGTCTAGATCCATCGCTGTCATTTCAGTGTTGAGTCCCTGGCTAGCCAGATCATTCTACAAGCTCTGAAAGTGAAGACTGAAGATCATCAGTGGAATAGTGCTGATTGGCTCAGAGGTGCAAAGAAATCAGCTCTCCACTCCATGAGCCATCCTCCAGCTCACAGTTGGTACAAATGGGTATGTCTTTGGCAGTTCAATCACTACTGTCCCATCAGCTTCAAATGTCTCTTTTCTGACATTAGAGTAAACACAGGCTTAGCCCAGATTCCACATCGTGAAACTAAATGTGCAGTTGTAATGATGGGCAAAAACTCCTGTACTTTATTTTATTTGAGCAATGCTCAAAAGCCAAGATATCCTGCTTAGAGCACCAAAAAGTACCTGTACTTTGCCCACTTACAAGCAACACAGTGGCTCTGCCTCATACCAAAATGTCCATTCCCTTACACCACATTTATTGGAATAATAGAAAAAGAAAAAAAAAATGCATTTTGTGAGTGTTTTTTAAACCTTACCTTTTACTCTTAAGTCCCGAAATCTTTTGGATCTGGTAGGAGGTGTGCCACCTTGTTACTGAAACTGGCTCTTTGTACAGGCTTTCTGTACAGCTGAGACTGGCTTTCAGTTGGGATTTTACTCCATTGAGAAAGTTTCTGTGTTTTTTGGGGATGTTTTTTTCCTGATGACAATTTTAGGTTATGCCAAACCTCCACGTGAACATCTCAGTTACACAGGTGCAGCCCCACCTTTCTCTGAAGAAACACCGAGAGCATTCCTCCCCCTCACAGACAAAGAGAGCAAGCTCTTTGCCCAGAACAACAGAGGCTTTCCTGGTAGCAAATACCTATTCCTATAGTCACCCAAAGGAGAAGACGTGGGTGACAAGTCTTTTACTTATTAAGTTCTTCCCACAAGGAAGAGTATTGATTCCTACTCAAATTCTGTTTGGTGGGTTTCTGTTTTTTGGGGTTTTTTTGTTTTATGGAAAAGGCATCACCATGTGAAGGGTGTCAAACTGCTGCTGAGCCCATATGATGCTGGGAGGATGGCATTTTGCTGTTCCTTTTCCTGCAAAGCTAGCTCATGAAGCTGTGCCCCAAATGGTTGGCAGTGTGGCCTTGCAGTGTTGTGGACACTGAGCTGGCCCATCCCACACACCCTGAGCAAGTGAAGTCAATGAAGAGTTTGACAGTTAGTTTGACAGCTGTAGGAAAATGACTGTATATGATGATTAATAAATAGAGAATATTTATGAGTGTTTTCCCTCTGAGAATCAGGCTAATAGTAATTACACTTTTCTAAATCCCATTTGTAAAGTCATCTACACTTAGGTAAACGGAGTCATAGAGACTTTTCTGTTGGCATAAATACAAGGCAGAGTTCCAGCTCTCAATCTTTACTTCAGACTCCTGAATGCCAACCTTCTTTCTCCATGAGGACAAAAAGAGAAACTGGCTCCAGAAAATATAGTCAGTGTTTACATTTTATTGAACCACTAGACATTGCTGTTGGCCACATCATGACAACAGTGCAGCAAAGAGAGCCTTTCATTTGCCTGTGCTTGGCAGAAAGTGTCGTTCTTTGGTTACTCAGCTGAAGTTGACAAGCTGCCCAGTATTTTTATTATCAGGTTGTCAGCTCAATCTCACTACTGCCCTCCTAATTTATTATTTTGCATTTCAAAATCACAGGTGTGATTCATTGCACAGCCAGAGGTTATAATGAACTATCCCACTCATCTTTTAGCTCACCCTTTGTTCAACACAATGCAGATTGCGGAAGGTTTCTGAGGAGGTAAGAGGATTGCAAAAGAGTCGAAGACTCCTCTTTTATCTAACCTATGTGTGGGCAGTGAAACTGCCTGATATGAAACCAGTTGGGTGCAAAGGTGGGCATGGAGGTTCATTTGTCATTATGTCGAGGGCTGAAACTCAGAAGATGCAGCAGCTGTCATTGAAGATAGGCACCCAAACTTAAATCACCTCACCCCAAGGGTGAGTCCAGAGAGACAATCCTAGGGATAACATGCTTCTCCCAAAATTTCCTCTGTGCCTTAGTTTCCAGCAGGACAGAAGGTGAAAACCAAGCAGGCGTTTTTCAATTAAAAACAATCTATTCTCTGTGTCTTATGATTTAAATCCAGAAGTGACTCGAAGTGCAAGATTTTGTCGGTATTGTGCAAATAAATATCCTGTGGCATTAGAGTTTGTGAAATGTAACTGTATGTTTCTTAGCAAAAAGTGATGTATCATCCATGTTTCTCCTAGGAGAATCTGGGATAAGTTGCTGGGAAGAAGGAGCACAGTTCTATTGGAAAGAGTGTCTTGCTGCTGATTATAAAAAGGATGTGGAAGTCATGGCCTGAATTAAATATTTTTCCATATTGGCAAATTGTTGCGAAGCATCCTGGTAACAACAGCTCATGTGAAGCAGAGGAAGAGATACTTTTAGCACAGGAGAGTGTCAAAATCCAGAGCTATTCTGAATCAATTTGCTCTTTTAATTGTCTTGTACACACGTCTGTCTCTGCAGCAGAAATGTGAGCTCACATAAACTTGAGGAGATACAAACACAATTTGCTCCTGACAGAAGGAGCTTACAAAGCCACACATCCCAGTGTCCTGGCAACTCATCTTCCTCTCCAGGGGAAAGATGCATGTCCTGTGTCCAGTCTGAGCACCCTGGAGCAGTGACAAGCAGGGGCAGAACTATTGGAGTACTTGTTTTCTTTAAAGCTGCAACACAGAGCTGTGGCAATGCCAAAAGTGTCCCTGGTCTGCTCTGTCTCATTGCTGGAGGGGAGGAACTGTGACTCAAAGGCTGTCCACTGGCAACACAGAAAACTACACCAAGAGCACTGGTTCAGCTCTGCCGCATCCAATTTCTGTCAAGTATAGAATAATAGCTATCCAGCGAGCTGGGACACGCTTCACCAGCATCAATCGAGTTGTGCTTCAGAGCATCCCTCGAGGTAGCAAAGAATTATCCCCATTTTATAAATGAGGTAACTCAGGCACAGGGATTAAAGCCAGAATGTTCCAAACTGGCTGCCTACTGCTAGGTACCTACACCCATATTTACGCAACTCATGGCCTGATTTTCAGAAGGGCAGGGCGATGAAAATTTTGGCCTGAGGGATTTGTTCACACACAGTTTACTGGTAACAGCACCCAGGATGGAAGCCTGGTCTCTGCTACCTGTCTTACACCTTAACCACTGAAAATATCCTTTCTGCCACTAGCCAAGAGTTGGCGGAGGCTCCTGAGTGTCCCCATTCGCCATGCAGAGGCTCAGAGTGAGCAATGCAGGCTGGCTGCCTACATGCTCTCAGCTAGAGACTTTTAAAGAGCAACAGCAGGAGTAAAACTGGTGAGATTTCTTTGCTTCCCTCTCAGCTCTTCAGAGCCCAGGCAGCTTTGCTTGACTTGCACTGCTTTGCTAAAACAGAACGTCTGGTGTGTAAACCTCTGTTCTGCCTC
Source organism: Lanius collurio (assembly GCA_020086605.1). Lineage (NCBI taxonomy): Eukaryota > Metazoa > Chordata > Aves > Passeriformes > Laniidae > Lanius > Lanius collurio. The sequence goes on from JACBWW010000019.1 coordinate 15,029,201, forward strand.
ACACATGGCATCATCTTTCCCTTCTGTCCCTTCACCATGTCCTGTTCAGGACACCTCAACTTGGCAGAGCACACATTCAGTGCAGAACCCGTAACAGACCAGTAGAAGAAGGGAGAAAACTGGCCAGATGGATATCTGAACTGCTCAAAAAACACAAGCACCAACAGGAGCTAGTTAATCTCAGGGCCCCCTCACCTCTCTCCTGCACTCTCTTTCTGGTCTTTAACTGAGCCTCAGAAACAGCCCTGATTTATGGTAAACTCTTGAGAAGCAAGAAAATGCAGTAACAAACCTACTCCCATACTAACAACTAGCAAAACCCAGGAGGCAGAGCACTTGCTGGCTGGCTACAATAGAGCTTTGCAAGTGTCCCTGCTAAAATCATCCCTGCTAGGGGCCAATGTGATGCTTGTCTTAGCTTGTTAGAGAGCTTCCCTGTCTTTAGACATGTATTTGAAAAACAGCACTGGTGGTTGGTTGCTACCTGAGGTAAGAAGGACAAAGGATCTCAGCTGTCTCTGTGGAGTGGTCACTGGTCAGGTCACCTCAAGCCTGACCAAGTGCATGCTGCAAATCCATTGCTGTCAGCCCTTGTGCTTTGTCTCTTCTATGGAGTACCAGCCACCTCTGACCTCTTCTTTCCTTCCCTTCAGGCTGTGTCCTGCTCACAAGGCTCCTGCTCAGCTGCTCTGTAACTTCCCCCCACCCGGAGGGAGGACAGGCCAAGAGGAGGTGACAACCTTCAGCAAAGGTTAAGGCTGGAAAAGAAGGAAGTGTCAGCTCAATCAGGTCAGGGCTGCCAACCAACTGCTGCTGTAATCCCTCTGCCTCAGGTCCCTGCACTGTTCTGCTCATGCTCTGAACGCTACCATATGAGCAGCAACCTTTACCCTGTCCCCTCAGTACTGTCAGCCTGCATCATCCAGACAGGGAGATGGGGAAAAGAGGTAAAGAGGAAGCAACTGATCATGAGAATATCCCAGAACTGTCTCCAGATCCTCCTTTTGCAGTGTTCTGGGAACATGGACTTTGAGATGGACTTTACTCATATTGAAGTTTAGAAGTCCAGACTTGGCACCTTCTGATTTCTCCAGAAGAAGGCTGAGAGCTAGATCTGAATCAATTCTTATGCTGCAGCTCATGTCCATATTCACAGCAAACCCAGAAGCTTTGAGAAGTTGGCAGTGATATGGCCCCAGTTCCTTCTGCCCAGGTCTGAGGTGCCTCTTTTGGGATGGGAGCAACTGAGTCTCAGCAATCTGTCAGCAGCCAGGAGGAAGACAGGGAACAAATGCCTCCTATTCAATAAAAGTTGGTGCTGCACTTTATACAGCAGCCAGTGCATTATTCTGTGGTGAAAACAAACCCTATTCTTCTCTGCCAGACAAACACACTTTATCCTATAAAGAGCAGCATTTCTGACTGTTCAGCAGCAGCCAAACTCACGATGGGAAAAATAACAGGTGTTTGTAAGACACTCCCTGTTTATTCACAGTGCTTAAAATAATTGCTAAAAAAAATCCATCAGAGATTTAATTTTCTATGCTCCCACATTTAAAAAAACAAAAACAACAAAAAAAAAACTCCTAAGCTTGGCTCATGGTAGTTGAAGGCAATTCATTATGAAAGGGGTGTTCTTTCTGTTGTGGTAGCAAAGAAACCTACTTATGAAAGCTCCTGAGGAGCAGAATAGTAGAGCAAATTCCTGCCTAGAACCAACACGTCCCTGTGCTTTTCATCAGTCTTTCCAGGTGGAAGCTTCTGTTATCAAAATATGTGGTTTTATTGCCAAAATGGGATGAGTGAGGATTAAGGTCCGCCAGTTGGTGCCCATCATTGACCATCTCCAACATTGCCTTTTATAAGGCAACGATAACCTTGGGCTGGCTTATGCCCTTCCTTCTCATTCTGGTGGTGGAACAGGAGATAAGTGCACTGCTCCAGGGGGAAAAATATGTCTCAGAGGCACAAACCTTTCTTCAATCACTGCATGCTTCTCCGGGAAATAACTGGCAGTGGATCTTGATCAATAGACCACTTTCCAGCGCAATGGGCTGACACATGGTGCTGGAGGAAGAGGACAGAGACTCCCTGTCTCCATCCACTCTCCCCATGCTTGCTTACAGCACAGATTGGGGACATTCCTGGGCCACCCAGAGGGTGAGGGGACACTCAGTGCAAGGCTGCTGCAGGGGTTTGGTCCTATGAGACCTTGTGGTGGTGAATAGGAATGGATGAAGTCCCTGCAGGAGCCACTCAAGAGAATACAGCATTATTCGTGAGGGCTACAAGCTTCATGAGACAATTGTGGTGGTCCTGTCCTCAGGACTTTCCCTTCCTACAGGGTATGGCTCTCTTGAGTCTGGCCCCCTGCAAGCTCTTGGAATAAGTCACAGATGCTCGGTAGCTCCCTGGTAACCTGGAGAGAACCTGGAGCAATAGGAGCCCACCTAGCAGTGTCCCAGTGCTGTCCCAAACCCCAGGTGCTGCTACTGGGGGTTCCCAGGCTGCCGGCCAGGTCATGGGTGGATGCAGACACAGCCTACCCCCTGCCTCCAACATGGGACCGAGATATCCTGATGCTGGGAGTAAAACATAGCCACATTTTAGTCTTCACTGTTCCCACAAAGGTGCAGGAAGAATGACACACCCAGACTGTCCCCCTGGGAGGGCTCCCTTCTCTCTTAGCAGTGGCCATGAGAGACGGGCAGATGGGGTTTGTGCAGACGGGGGGCAGAGCAGGGCTTACAGCGGGGACAGGGCTCCCAGCGCTGTGGTTATCATCTGCGTTACAGCAGCATTCCCAGCTGAGACCAGGCTGCCATGGCACCGTCAGGCTTGTCACACACAGCAGCCTCTGGCCTGAGCCAAAGAGACAGATGAAAGCCAGGACGAGAAAGAGAGGCACGGGGAAGAGCAGTGATTTCCCGGGGGTCAGGCAGGGAGAGCGGTCGCTGCCGGCACGGCGTGGGTCGGTGTGGGGCCCGGCAAGGTGCCGCTGTCACACGGCGTGCAGCAGCGACGTGCCCCCTGCACAGGGGCTCCTCAAAGAGCGGCCGGCATGAGGCAGAGCGCAGCTTCCGAAAGGGCATTCCCACAGGCTGAGAGGAGAAGATGAAAGAAGGCGGCTGCAGTGCGCAGCGGGGCAAGATGAAAGGGTTCAGAGGCCGGAGGAGCAGAGAGACGGCGGTGACTCAAAAAGCAGAGCCAGAGGCAGTGACAGCCGCCGCGCACTGAGCGGCTCCGGCGATAGACACAAAGGAGCGCTGCAGCAAAGGCACAGGGTCCGAGAGAGCAGCCCGGAGATCAAACCCATCCTGAGCCGGGCGAGACTGAAAGTGTCTGAGCAATAAAGGATCTCACATTGCTCCAGTGCCGGCAGCTCGAGGCCTGCGGGGCAAGGCAGGGCTTCATGCACACAAATGAAGTACGGCCAAGTCCTCTGTTGCGGCTGCACCTGAGCAAAAAGCACAAAGATGGGAGAAACAGAATGGAACGGGACAGCACAGGACAGCACAGCACAGGAGAGAACAGAATAGAATATAGAATAGAATAGAATAGAATAGAATAGAATAGAATAGAGAATAGAATAGAATATAGAATAGAATAGAATAGAATAGAATAGAATAGAATAGAATAGAATAGAACAGAATAGTTAAGGCTGCAAAGGACCTCTAAGATCATTGAGCCCAACCGTTAGCCTGACACTGCGAGATCTGCCACAAAACCATGTCCCTAAGCACCACATCTATGCATTTTCTGATCACTTTGAGGGACAGTGATTCCACCACTTTCCTGGGTTTGACAACCCTTTCAGTAAAAAGATTTTTCTTGCTATCCAATGTAAACTTCCCCATGCAACTTGAAGCCATTTCCTCTTGACCTATCATTTGTTACCTGGGAGAAATATTGACCCCCACCAGTCTAGAACATCTGGTACTTGTAGGGAGCAATAAGCAAACTTCCTTCAGACTAAACAACCCCAGCTCCATCAGATGCTTCTCCTAAGACAAGTGCTCCAGTAAGACAAGTGTTTCTCCAAGCAACAAGAAGCAGCAAATGCCCTTTTTTCAGCACCAAAACCCATGAAACCTTATTCAATATGGTAAAACCCACACAAAGTGGCATTTCCAAGGCACCCGGTGTCTTTCAGCCTGGGATCTATCTGTCAGCATGCCCCTGGAGCAGATCTATGTGCTTGAATCTGCTTTGCCAGGCAGGCAGTCACGGGCCCTGTGCAGCATTTCATCTCCACTGGAGCGATACTGGTGACTCAGCGCTTCCCCTGCAAGGCACTGCGAGGGCCTTGCTCCGGCAAGGGGATTATAGCAGCAACCCAAGTAAAAAAATGGTGTGGCTGAGCAGCAGGGATTTATGAGTAGGCAAAGAAAATGAGAATTATAGGTGTCCGGTCCCTATGACAGAACCACCATATATTTCCTCCAACAAAGCGTGTGACAACAGCTCCATAAATTCACATAGTAACAGAAGCGAGTGCCAGCTCATCATTGCAGCTATTTAAGGAGCCAAGTAGCACTCTGTGCCTATTGCAGAAGTTCACAGATAGTTAAAAATAAGCATTAAAAAAGTCACTTTTGGGCCCTGCCTGAATAAGGTTTTTTTATTCATGATGCCCAGCATTGCGTTCCGCCTCTTCTCCTTTTATGCCTACAGAGACTCTCCTTGGTGGAATTTCGTGTTAGGCACTGTCAGCTTCCTTCTGAAGGACCTTAACTTAGGATGTGCCATAATCAATTGTAAAACTTAGCAGTGACTATGAAATACTTGATCCTTTCCAATACCAGCAGATCTGAAATGTGCTTTAAGAATTCTTTAGCTCCATCCCATTAAATATCTAAGGAGAACTTCTCTGAGATGTAATTGCTGAAGAGAATAACCCCGATATCCACAACATGCTGAATAGGTTTTTTTAATGCTGTCTCATGATCAGATTATTTGCAGTACCTGTCAGCTAATGTGCTGTTTTCATTGCTAATTTAACACTTCTTCCTAAAGGGAGAAGGGGGAGAGGGTGAAAACGACTCTTCACAGTGAACTGGAAATCAAAAAATAGCTGTGTGTTTTGTTGTCACTTCTGCTACTCTCTTTTCTGACGTATAAAGAGAAGCTCACTTTAAAATGACTAACTCCCCTTTAAACATGAGAAATATCAAGTTTCTCTGAATCCCATGGCTTTTATTCTTTCTTCTTGAAGCTTTGGGCAAAATTTGAAAGACATATCAGCGAGAAAGAAAAGTTGGAACTTTCTTAGGTTAAGGCTTAACTTCAGCAGTGATTGGAATGTAATTTTCCTATAATAAAAAAATTTGGCATCTCAGTGAAAAACCGAAAGATTGGAAATGGAAATTAAGGCATGTTGTCTGTGAAGCTGGAACTGAAGGGCCCCGCTCTCCCCCAGAGCCTGCTGTCCTGCTCAAACTTGGTTTCCCATGCAGTGCTGGCACTCCTGCCCATTAATCCCTTTTTCTTGGGAGCCTTTCCTGGAGTCAGGACAGCAGGTTGGAAACCTGTCCTTGAAGTCTGATGAGGACTTGGTGTGTGCAAACCAAAAATTTGCAGAGGCATCTCCCATGACATTTTCCCAGGGTCAAAATTATTCAAATTAGCAAAGAGAGGAGATTCTTGTTTGGTGGGTTTAGTAAGAAGATGATGTTTTGTACAAAAATGACATAACTTTGGAGGAAAAAAAGTACAGTTGATCAAGAGCCAGATTAAAAGATAAGTGCTGAATGGAACATTTTCAGCCAGCCCCATGGAGATCCCTTCTTTATATCCAGGTCTGGAAAAGCTGCTGCCCGGCTCACTGTAGTGGCTGGTGTCACGTTGTGCACTCCTCCAAGGGCAGCAGATTGCTTATGCATTAGTTCTTTTGCATAATACCAGCAGTTGTAGTGGGCTTGGGTGTTTGAGGGTTTTTTTTACGCACATTGTTTTCTGCTAACAAACTCAGGAAGGAAATTTACAGTCCTGAATGGGGAGTGAGGTCTGCGAGACGTCCCCAGAAGGACTGAGCTGCTGAACCTTGCAGTGACTCAGCCAGCACAGGAAACGTTTGTTCTGAGCAGCTCCATCTCCTGTCCCCCTCTGCTTCAAGCACAGGGTTTATAAACAGGTCACAGTAGTTTCTTTTGATTTTACTTTTGGGGTTTTTTCATTCTTTTTCTTGGAGTGTTTAATCACTTTCTGTATACAAGGTTGTTTACTAGAAATAAACTACATTAAATGGGCAACATGCTTGAGGAGAAAGTCTTGGGAAGGGGATCTTCAGCTTTTGTGGTAGAGAATCTACTGTTCTTGGTTGGATGCTGTCATACTGGTTACGCTAAAATAAACACCCTCGTTCTCTACTTCTGTTCACACCTTGGAGACCAAATATTGCACACAAAATTGGAGAGCTCAGACAAGAGTGTGCAGCAAACATGGAGGACAGAGAGAAAAACCATAAGTAAAAGATCAGCATGGGGTTTCATGCAGAGATCTCCATCTACATTATTATATTTCTATCTGACAGCAGCTCTTCCTGTTCAGCAAATTTACCCCACCTCATCCTTCCCAAACCTGACATGTAATGAAACCAATTAAAATACTTGTTAACTTAAATAAATAAATAAACACACTGCAGAAGATGTGACTGTTCAAAGCCTAGCAGCTTGTACTTGTGCATTTTTGTCTCCTCATTAATCTGTTTATGAAAGGGATTTGATTAGTTCCATATATTCAGCTTCTAAAGTTAATACCTTAGTGGTCTAAAGTGTTTGTACCAAAGCTAACACTGAATTTTCTTTCTGCTGCAGTAAACATGTAAATATGAACTGATTCATGCATGCAGACAATTTCTAAAATTGAGTTCAAGAATGTTTTTTAAATAATGCTTAAAATGCTATGCTGGGAAATGGCACAGGGCACCTGCTAGTTTATTCTGGCTAGGGAGGCTTCAAACACCCCTGTTTCTCTATGTATGTTTGTGTCTGGTACAGTGACTCACATATTTTTAATTACTATTCTATAGGATAATTTAAAAAATGCGGCAGTTCTGTACAGCTATTAACCCAGCCCCATAACTCAGCCCCTATCTGATCCGAGCCCCATCTGCACTCACACGATCCCAATCTGATTTCCGCTACGCGCTCCCCTCTGCGTGTTGCAGCACAGCTAAACTTTGTCTTAAAGCAGGCTCCCACCCCTATCAACACTTCAGCATGTGCTGAGCCCCATTCCCATGGCCAGAGTGGGTTGGTTTGCACGCTGACGGTTAAGTGCACGTATAAATATTTACAGAGTTTGAGGCATGGTCTGCCTAATTAGGTTTCCATAGCAATTAGCCCAAGATCTTGATTAAGACCTGAGGCTGCTTTTATTATAATAAAAAAATAATACAAACCTCATTATATTGAGATGATGAAACCAGAGCACTCTTACGAGAAGAGAGTAAATGTTGGCTCAGCAGCAGGGAACGGACTTAGCAGGGGCACAATGATAAAGCAAATGAAGATGATGTTCTGCAGTGTGGGGAAATACTCTGCATCCAAAGACATAGGTTTAAGAGCTACTGAGGAATTAGGCATCTTTGCTAAAAGCAGCTATAGCTGTGTTTTTCCTGGATTCTAAACCTGGTTTTTGGTTGCTGTTTTTAGCTAGCATTCTTGGGAAAATGATGTTTGCTCATATGATAGATAAATGCCTACAGATTTGTCTTTATCTCAGAAATCTTTGAGCAATTTTCAATTTTAGTAGAGAACCCATACTGAAAGTGCAAAACACAGGGTCAGCAGAGCAATAACTTCTTTGCTGAGAGAGCATTTTGTGTCTCAACAGTTACTAATATTATACATATTAATTACTGTGAGCAGCAATCCATGAAGAAATTACATCTACAGAGCAGTTGTTCTTCTGCTGTAGGTCTGCTGCAGCCATAAGCAGAGAGGTCAGTGCTCCTGGCTTGTGGGACTGAGAGATGCACAGAAAAACTCCCCAGCCTGGTCTCTCCATCCCACATCTGCACCGAGTCGATACAAGGGGCTGCCACTAACCCTGTAAAGCTCCAGCAAGGAATTCCTGCTTTGCATACACTGACACCACTTCCCACTGAAACCAGCCTTAAGACAGCAGCTGACCAGTGTTAAATATGCTTTGTCTTGTTTTGTTATTTGGACATCATTATTTCTCTTCTTGCTTCATCAGTTTTCCTTTTTTTCACTTATGAAGTTTCAATACAAACTAAAACACAGCTATATCATTTTATTAAATTTTTTGAAAAGGGAAGATGCTGCAGAGTACTGTTAGATCCACAGCAAATCTAGATTAAGCAAAATGGCAGCTCATTAGCTTTCATGGACAGGCATTTAAAGTACTTAAGAGGGAACATAGAGCACTGCCCTTTACATTTACTTTGGCACTAATATCAGATTAGAAAGAGAAAGGTTATTAAGTAAAGGTAATTGTCTGCTTTGTAGAGGGAATCTTTCTGAGGTACAGCCCGAGGCACTAAACTTTAAGAAGGTTAATTGTCTCATGGTGGAAGTCAAGCTATTACTGTTATTATGGACAGTTAGGAAAAATTCAGCCTGACATCCAAAGTCCAATAACGAGTCTCAAAGACGGAGTCGATTGGCTGATAGCCACAGGCCTATAATTAGAAAACTTGACATTAGGAAAATACAGATGAGCCCGTGGTGAGCCCTGTCTGTGTAGATGTGGTACAGCAGCTGGAGCCAGAAAGTGGCACCGGGGTGCTCCAACAGCCAGCCAGGAGCTGAGCCTAGGAAAGGCCCCCGAGCTGAGTGAGTGGAGGATGGCCTCAGGAGGGATTTCTGAGGAGGACATTATGCTGACCCCAAGTGAAACCAGCCTGTTATTGCTCATTCTCATATATGACAAAATGAAGCACTGGCCATAAGAGCTGTAGAGGTTTGGCTGGGAGTTGGCACTTGCAGCTGATTCCACCCTCTCAGAGAAACTGACATTCTGTCCAACATGCCCAGAAAATGGTTAAAGGCTTTAATCCTCCTGGATCTGCTCATACCCATCCCTCACACCTCGTTCAAGCCCCCTCAGTGCCTCTATGTTCTTTTTTCCAAATGTTTTAAAAGAAATAGCAGGAGCAAGAAGCTCAATTGTGTCAGGATATAACTATGAAAAACATGGTGAGGGACAAGTCAAGGCTTCTTCTACATTTCTCCTGGGCACAGGTGGGGAAGACCGAATATTTGGATGTACAAAAATACCAAAATGTTCATACATGTGATTCTGGCTCAGACTTACAAGCTGCTAGCAGAAACCTCAGCAGGAAGCCCACTGTAAACATCCCCAAGAATAATGTTTCCCAACATTTGCAAATATTTGATTTTTGTGGGGAGACTTGAATAACAAAATTCCATCTCCTGGACAGCAATGTTGTGGCTCAGCAGCTATCTGTCCCCTCTCCCAGGAGATCCAATCACATCTAGACCCAAAAGAGAGGTTCACTTTCCAGCTCCCAACATTTCCATTATATTTTTATCCCTAGACTGTGGGTTTCTCTTCAGGTGCAGGAAAGCCTTTTCACCTGTGAACCCACCTCTGTGCCACTCCAAGTATTGTCTTACTTGGGTTTCAGCTCTCTGGGTCTGTGCAGGCAGGAGATGAGGATTTTCCATCCTCACAGTTCTCATGTGCTGTACCAGGGAGAGACAGCTGTGACCTACAGAGTGCTGGCAAAGAGCTCTGGGATGTTCGACACCGTAAATCCCTCGCCCGTTCTAGAAGAAGACAACTATTTCTTCTGTGTTTGCATCAATATTTAAACACCTCAGCACATCCTGCTGACAGCTTAATGGTGAAAGTTAGCTTGGACATTTTCCTACCCCGAGCTGATTTTCATATTCCATAGCCCCCAGTAAACTGTGTCTTTGCTGGTGCTGATGGGAGGAGGAGCTGTCACCAACGACACCGCACAGATGGAACAACAGGGGATACAAATGCAAGGAGCTTGTCCCCAAATTCAGTGACACAGCACAGAAATTGGATGTAGAGATACATTGCATCCTGGGAGTCCCAGGGCAGCCTTCCTTTCCTGTGCTCATTCAAAGCCTAACATGAAGTTTACCCCTGAGCTACACACTTCAGCAGTGAGGTGACTGATAGCAGGATAGAGAGGGGCTGCCCCTGCTGTGGCTGTCTCAGGGCACTTGCAAAGGTACCACTTGGCAATGGCAAAAGGGAAAGAAACTGGACCTTGGGGAAGGCTCTTTCCTGGAGTAAATGAACTCTTTGGAGATCATTCCTGGTTTACTTGTTCCTCACTTAAGGCTTCTGTTTGGTGGGCTTGACCCTGTGCTGGTGAGTAAGCTCTCACAGGATCTCCACTGTAGTGCCACTGAGAGGAGTACCAGAACCCAACCACTGTGATTATACATTCCTGATAGCAGCTGCTAAGACATGGGTAAACCAGAAAAGCTTCAAGATACCTGCTGATTGTAGCACTCCCTGAGTAGGAAACCACAGCCTCAGACAGAATTAGGCATCTTATTAAGTTGCATCAGAGCTGCCCTACACCTTTGGCCTTGGTGGCTGTCTTACAGCAGGGTCCCCAGTGGGTGAGTGCTGAGGTGACCTGCAGTCTTACCTCTGCTCAGGCTTGAGAAGACATTTAGTAATTAATGGAGATGAGCTCTGTCTCACGCATTCTACTCTATATTCTTTGTAAGGACAGTTAAGCCATCTCAAAAGAAGAGCATAGGGTCAGGAGAAAATCCTCCTGCACAGGGGGCCCAATAGTAAATATTCCATACTGAACTGTGCTGATCCAAACCAGTGGAGGGTCTGCCTCAGCAATTCTACCTGGAAAAGACAGCACCATTAATCTGTCCCACTTCAGCTGTTGAAAAGTGCCTTTCATTGTAGGACCACAACATAGCAAAGTATTATTTTATTGCTGAAGAAATCAAGGTGTGAGTTGATACAGGGTTTTCCTGGAGCACAGGAAATGTGGTACTCATGGTACTCCCAAGGAATGAGGATCAGTGCATGGCCTGGGTTGATCACTGCAGTCTCTTCTGCCCTTGTAATCCAGGTTGATGAAAGCCCATGTTTCTGGACTCTCAGTCTAACACCATATCCAGTAGACTGTGCTACACTTCCCAATGCTCCTTCTCAGGTGATGAATCTTCTCCCTGTCCCGACAACTGCTCTTCCAAGTCTGCTTCCCCTGCTGCCTACAGTCACACAGCCAGGACCTTCCATCCAGCTCAGGAGCATAAGGGCAGGATGAAGACATGAGTTGTAGGTAGCAGTTTCCTTGCAGCATTTTTCTGCTGCCAGGGAGGGAGAAAAGGTGGCCCACAAGCTGAGGAAGTTGGCAGAGTCCCCGTGAGGCCATTCTCTGCTGGCCAGCCTTGCCGATGTGCTGTAGAACAAGAACTGGCCAGCACCCACAAGGCAAACCTGCTGCCGATTGCAGGAGAGCTCCAGAAAGGTTAAAACACTCTCTGCTTTTCACTCTGATGTCTCTGCAGCCCCTTCCTCCAGCCAGAGCTCCACTTAATAATTAATTGGAGAAATATGCCCCTTACCAAGCAGCAACCAGGACATTTAGATCCTCCTGAGAAAAGCTAAGTCTCTATTTCTGTAATGACTGGCAGCAGGAGATAGGAGGCATTTACAGAAGGAGGGCGGAGTGCTGTCGCAGCTGAATCAGGCTATCAACCTATTCTTGCCAACCACTCCAGGGCTCAGTGCAGGGAATTTTTCATCCCTTCAGCATCTGCTGAGCTGAGCTGGTCATAAGGTGCAGGTTACACCACAGTGGCATGGAGACATCAGGAAGCAGTCCTTTCCCAGAGAGACAGGACAGAGAAAGACCAAAGGAAGACATGGGAGGCCCAAGCAGAAGTGGATCCCAGGTCAAGGCTCCACTGCTGACATTGTGCTTCTGTCTCTTGTTCCAGCAAGACCAGAACACCAAAGTTTGTGAGATTTAGCTCTGAGAAAGTCAACAAATTTGCCTTCCAGATCATTCCCTTACTAGGAAAGCCATTGAAAGGGGCCCCTTTTCTCTCCTTAGTGCTTTCACATGCCATCCAGCTAGGCAATTCTGGTGCTGGCTGAGGTGCCTGGGATGTTTCTGTGCTGCTTTGAAGCTGTCTGTGCTTACAGGTGTGTCTGTCATCCCACTGAGTCATGTACCATGGTGCAGTGAGTAGGACATCACACTGGAAGTACAGGGAAACCAGGTTTGTACTCCTCCATATCCTATCCTAAGGGGGCCTACGAAAGAGCTGCAGAGGGACTTTTACAAGGGCATGTAGCAATAGGGCAAGGGCTGGTGGCTTTAAACTGACTGAGGGCATGTTTAGATTAGATAGAAGGAAGGTTTTTTACAATGAGAGTGATATAACACTGGAAACAAGAGAATTTATGAATGCCCCATCCCTGGAAGTGTTCAAGACAAGGCTGGATGGAACATTGAGTAACCTAGTATAATGGAAGGTGTACCTGCTCCTGGCAGGGGAGTTGGACTAGGTGACTTCAAAAGGTCTCTTCTAACCCAAATTGTTCTATGATTCTACAATATGTAATGGTTTGTTCAAGTCTCAGATGTTCACTTCATCTCCAAGATATGAATTTTCACTGCTGGTATAACATGAACAAGAATTCCTTACAGAGTGACCTGAGGTCCCCTGATCAAGAGCGTTAAGTGTTATTGTCATAGTGAACTGAAGTAAAGGTAATAGCTGTAAGATTAGTTATATTTATGGCACAGTCCTTATCATCACTCATTTTATGTGTGCTCTTCTCACCAATCCATATTTACTGCTTGGAACATTTTGGGCCCTTATACAGCCTCATAAATCACACTTAATTTTGATACAAGATGGGCAACACTACATCCCAAGATAGCAGCTAAGCAAAGATCTAGCAAAAAAACTGCAAGAGGTCACATCTAAAGGAGAGCATAAAATTCACATGCTTCTGAATATCTGTGTGCTGTGAAAAGGTGTAGTATTTGGTAAACAACTTAAAAAGCTGGAGCTAAAGCCATGTGGAAGGTTTAACTGACCAGTTCATCAGTAAGTTACAATAATTCAAAATATCCCAATCAAGGTGCTAGGAATTGCATTTCATCATTTGTATCAGTCTTTGTACTCAACAAGGACAGATAATGAAGACTTTCAACGTTATTTTAAAGCTATTGTGGATATATATTCCCAACCTCCTTTTTCCATTTGCAGGTGGTGGGCTCAGGGTAACTAAGGATCCTGAATTCACAGATAATAGGATAAATGCGTAACTAAATGTTGCAGTGAAAGCTTCCAGAAATGATATTATTTTTCTGGCAGTTACAAGGTATTAAAAATACATTAAGACATAGGGGAAGAGACTATTGATACTCACTGGAGGTGATCTCATGGGTATAATGGAGGTCATGCCAAGTCATGACAAGAAATTGCACAACAGTGTCTAGTTTAATTTCTCCAGTACAAACTGTGCTGAACTCTCACTGTTCTCCACCTGTCCTGAAATAATCTTGTTTTTCTATAAAACAAGAGATACCTTGTCACTTGCCACCAAGTAGTCATGAGATCTCATAAAAGAGAGACTTTCTCTACTTACAGGTTCAGTGGCTTTCATGGTTCTGTGGTGGCAGGTGGTGAGAGATCAGAGTAGGAACAGAGCTGACCTCTGAAGCCTCATTTCCTCCCACCCCTCCAGAGAGATGGACACTCTGCCGAGAAGTCCCTCCACACTGCTCTCCAGCAGAGCCTCTCTGTTTACTCTGGAATGGCACTAGACCCATATTCCCACTTTCAGTCCTCCCTGCCTACACCTGTGGCACATTCATGAGCCAGAAAAAGCAAGTTCAGAGCAGATCCCCCCACTCTGAATCTAAATGCAGGCACCCCAGTCCTGCAGGCTAGGATTTCTTCTGGAGGAAAGAAGCCTTGCCTCCCCCCAGTTATCTTGTGATAAAAAGGCACTTTCCCCCAAGACTGACCCTTACTGGGTCAAAGAAAGAAACAGTTGATTCTTTCAGACAAGTGTATTCTTATCCAGCAGGTTTTGCCCGTGAACATCTCCTGCTTTAGACACACACTAAGGACTTTCACCACTGTTTGTACTGTTGCTGGTTGGAGACACTTTGATATTTACCCTCCTGTAAATGATCCAGCTGTTCTCCATGGCCACTCAGCTCATCCAAGCAGTCTTCCCCCCGTGTGCTATGCCTGCCCATTTATCCTCCTTGACCCAAGCACTGTCTGCTATGCTGGCCACATCCTACCACACTCCTAAACCCAGGCTCCTGAGAAGAAGCTGCCACTTATGCCCATCTGTAACAATTTTGCAATGAAGAGGAACCCAGGAACTGGCCAGTGTTGCTGAAAACCGTTTTCATTTGGGTCAGGTCAACTTTGTGATTCTGTGTTTGGGATAAATAGCTCACAAGCCGACTCAGACTTGCAGAGTGTATTTTGAAAACCATCATGAGCTCTGTTTCAAAACAGAGTGAGAGTATCTTTCATTATAAAAACCAAAACTTCACATTGGCTGCTCTCTCATTAAAGGATTTAAGATGCCATTGTTTTGGGGCTCTGGGGTTCTGACTTCTGATAAGCAGCAATTGGGATGTTCCTGAATACATTTCAGTGCTGGATACATTTGGTTCCTTTCTTTCTTGGATGCCTTTGCTTTTCCCCTGATAACAAAAGCTTTCCATCTGGGGCACCTTATGCAATTTATTCTTTTGTGTCTTCCACCAACAAAAAGGACCAAAAAAATGACTAAGAGAACATCATGACTGGGCTACGGTCCCAGGCTGGCAGTTCCTAGCTCTGATGTTTCAGGCAACAAAGAGATTTTTCAGGAAGTAATTTCCAGGGGAGATCCTTAGTCCCCCAACACATGAACATTTTCTTTGGTGCTTTACAGGTGCCACTAGTGCCTTCATTAAAGAAAATGTAGCAAGGTTTGGGATCAGGGGTCCTGGTTCCACAAGATACACTGCCCCATGTCCTTGCCCAACATTGGATTTAGAGAGATGGTGATGAAGATGAAGGAGCAGCAGCACCTCTGAGCTACCTTTAGGACCAACAGAAGCAGCAAAGACCTTGGTGCAGGCAGAAAACCTGCCTAGGAATCCAAGCAAGGATTAGGATAGCTGGAAGCAAGTGCTGCTGCCAGGACTACACTGATGCTTGTACCCAACCCAGCCAGTCCAGCACAAAGTATTTTGTTGCTAAAATCTCTGGTTATGCCACGCTGCAGAAATACCCCCCCAGCCAAGGGCTGTTCCACAGAGAAGGGATCTCTGTGGAGATGTGTGCCTGTGCATCAGCTGAAGTCAGGTCACAGTGTGCAGATGGCAAGGAAGAGCAAAAGAAAAGAAATGCCTGTGTTTTACAAATAGGGGAACTGAGACACAGATGGAAGAGGCAGCTAGTGTACAATCCTGTGGGAATGCTGAGATAAACCCAGGGACTGAGCAAGTCCTCCAGAGTCTGAAGTCAGGGCGCCAGTCGTGATGTCAGCACTGCACACATGCACACATGCACACACACAACCTCTCTGGCATCTGCCCTGTGGGAAGCAAGGAATTTAGTATTTATCTCTTGGAGCCTTTCTTGGCAAATAAAATAATGAATATCTGTACAGCCCTTTAAGAGCCTTGAACAGAAGGCTCCATCAAAGCAATGTATTAATAGTTTGTTTGTTTTTGAAAAAGGGAACAGATGGACAAAATCTTGGAAGAAGGAAGAGAGAAACAAGATGTGATTCTATGCTGTAATATTCCTTTCCCACTTCCAGAAGTGACTAATACTCTCCACTTGGTGCTATTGTACAGCAGAGACAAAAGGTAATGCGTTTGCTAAAATATTTTTTTGCATACTTAGAAATCTCTTTATCAAGCAAAGCTCCAGATTGCTGGCCCCACTCTCCTCAGTTTTAATGAAAATCTGACATGGAGTTGCCAATTGCAAAAGCCATTTCTGGCATACTTTTATTTCCTTATCTCCCTTGTTCTTAGAGAAGTGATGAGGCATTGTCAGGCACAGAGTGCCTGAGTGCTGGATTGCAGGGGGCACCTCATGGCAACTCTAGAGAGATAGATTTCCACTGACAGATCACTCTGCACCTCTCTAGACAGACTCAAGCTGACGTGCCTCTTCCTATGCTTCCTGAGGTCTTACTTATTTCAGTGTAGTCTCCTTGTGAATATTTCCAGGAAGTAAACCCAATTTGTCCCATATTCACCATGGATTTGCTTTTAGAACTGCAAAGAACCTCTAGCACCAAACTCTGGACATGTCTTCATCTGCAAATTCTCTAATGAAACAGCAATGGCCACTTGAAAGCTCACAACAAGAGCAGGAACAGAGCTGAGTTTTCCTGCTCCCAGGTGCCTGTGCTTGAGCTGAAGCAGTTTGTGCTTGCACCAAGGACAGGCAGGGAAGCCCTTTCAGTTCAACAGAACACAGTAGGGTCAAACAGCAAGCAAACATCTTCACAGCTATTGAGGTGGCTTCCATTAATACCCACATAGCTCCTAACAGCTTCCAAAATAATTTTTAAAGCCATAAACCTGCTTCAGCCCCATCCAGGCCTTTGATGGGTAGGTGAACTTCATGCTAGGTAAAGACATGGTTTCAGTTCCACAGGAGAATTTGAAGTGTTACAGCCTGGCATGGGTTCCAGTCATAAAGAGATCACATGGAGGTATCTCCCAGAAAATAAAATTCCAGCCAGCTGTATTGTTTAGTTACCAACAGGTCACATATGTATATATATGCATGTATTCTCATGTAAGTTTATATGCAAGATCACTGCAATCAAAATTGAAAGATTTAATTAAAAAATACCAGTAGATGAATGTTGTGAGAACCTTTCCCTGTATCATAGAAAAACTGGAATCTCAGTTATAAATAAAAGTTATAAAACAATAACTTTTATAGCTTTTCAAATCTTTCCAACAGAAGGCTCAGCTGAAAGTACAAAAGCCAGTAGAACTCCCCAGGATGGAAGGCAGGGAGTCATACAAATGCTCCTTCTCTAGCAGAGTGCCACAGAGTCCCTTATTGCCATGAATATCCTGGACTCCTCTTAGGCCACCAGTTTAACACCCTCATGTCCTGCCAGGGGCTGGAGCACAGTGCTGACTGACTGGCTGACAGACAACCATCACTACCATCTCTTTACAAGGCATGGAATTTCAGGGAATCAGCAGGTTCTTGCTGCTGATTCAGATTTGATCAGATGTGGCTTGAGATGGTGCAGCTGGGTCTGACTGTCTTTGCTATTGAATGTACAAGCTGGAGCACAGAACTAGATTTCCAGCCTTCACTGAAGAACATTAATTACCTTTGCATCACTTAGGGTTTATGCATCACATAGGCAGAATTTGCCTGGCAGTGCCCAGCTACTTCAGAAGTTAAAAAGAGGAAAGAGAGATGTAGGACTTGTACAGGAACACCAGAAGCACAGAGGTGCTGTAATTGGTGAAAATCAGGGTATCTTCATGTTTCTCAACTCATGAAGATTGCCAGTACTGGGAAGAGGTGTGCTTTACTGTGTGCCCCATTCCTTCCAACCCTTCCTGCCATCCACACAGACACACACTGGACAATACTTGTGCAAGGAGCATCCCCGAACATCACTGACCCTTGTGTGTACACTGTCGTAAAGAGCTTGACATTGCCAGGGTGAATCCCCTGGGAGAGGCAACAGCAGAATCATCACAGCACTGCTGGGCACTTGGGAAGGAGTAAAGCAATCCCGAGGAACACAAAATCCTCACAGCAGCGTGCCCCTGCTCCGAGTTTGCTTACAAGGAGATGAACCGTGTTCTCCTGCTGCCTCTCTGCAGTGGAAGGCACGGCAGTCAGGGGCAGCGCTCCCTCCCCGCAGCAGGGCCGGCTCGCTGTGCTCTGCCAAGGCGCTATCCTGGGGCAGCGGAGCTCAGGCCGTGCCTTCAGCACCAGCGGCACGGGGAAAGCTCAGCCTGGACTCAGCCCCAGCAGCCGCCAGGCGTGGCCGGGGCAGTGACCTGGTCACCAGCCCTCAGGGGGACATGCAGGGGACAGAGGGGACACTCAGGCTGCTGAGTCCAGTCTCCTGCTGCTGGAAGTAAACATATCCTAGGACTTTACCAGGTTCATCTTGAAACTGCTTCAGGTCATTGGGTTTCAGTCTGACTTTTTACTCCCAGCAGTTCTGCTGGGAGCTGCTTTCCAGCCTTTTTTTCTGGAGTGGGGCTGCCGAGGTCAGGGCAGGGCAGTGCTGTCTTGATCTCTTGCTGTGTTTTAACACACAGAAACAATGTTTGTACAAAATACAGCTCAAACTGCATGTGTGTAGGGAGGCAAGGTGCAAGTTCTCTTCTGCCAAAGCAATCAAGCAAGAAAATACCCAAGTGGATTTCAGGCATGGCAAGGATGGAATGAGTGTTTTATGTACAGATACTTACAGATGCACTTCTGTCCACACCAGGGGCAAAGACTTGTTACACCACAGAGCTTTATAAAACACAGAGATGTGAATCTGGCTCCAGAGTGCTTGTGCTCTGTGCACAGGTCTCCAGAGATACTTGGCTGTGAAGCCAATTTTGCTGTGCAGGCTGGAGTAAACCACCCATTATCTGTGTCAGCAAAGTGGGGACCGCTGTATTCTGAGATCCCTGGATGAAGATCATCACTCAATACCAAATTCTTTGCAGTTCCATTTCACCATCTGATTTCTACAGCAGTCAGTGCTCTATATAGAAATGTCATTTGCTTCATCTCACAAATCCACTGATGAGCTGTTACAGGCCCAGATGTCAAGCTTTACAGCAGGAAAAAAAATTAAGGTATTTGTGGTAGTTTTGTATTTTATTTAATAGAAAGATAAATTAGGCACTCCTCTGTTAGAAATGCAAAGAGAACACTGTACTAGTGGATGAATCTTCTCTAAGAAGATTAAAAGGACTATCCATACCAGCAGAAAATAAATGTTTTGGTTCTTCTAATCCAAAGTAGGAAGGAAGGATGGGGAGAGTGCAGGTACTGAGGAAAGGATGGACACAGCTTCTGCAGTGTCAGAGTTTTAGCACTGTCAGTCCCAGCCTCACAAAAATCAGGGATTAAGGCACTAGAAGAATTTAAAGCAAAGGAAAATACAAGTACTTTGACATGGAAGGTGTTGCACTCTTACCCGTGCTTTTTCCCTCAACCAACATAAGCATTAGAAAAGACACTTTAATAAAGAGGTTTAGCTGTGATATTCCAGGGGTAGGGTCCCTACAGGAGACAGAAGGATGATAAAAATATCAGGAGCTGTGTGTGCTGGGAGATAATCCTACTTCACTTGCTGTAGCAACTGCCAAGGGACAAAAAAGCAACAATTAATTTTGATCATATTTTTTGAAAACAACTTTTGCTTTGAGAGTTCACTCTTAGTAAAGGAGCCAAAGGTTTTATTTTTAGAGTATGGCTTTTTTTTTGACATTGCCCAGCCATGAACACATTAAATCTCTCTGTTATAGGGAATGTAGCAGGGTGGGTACAGAGGGTCTCTGGAATAGCTCCAGCCCATCCTCCCCAGGTGTCATCCAAATCTCTGAGCAGACATTTTCATTTTCCCTGCACAGTCCAAGCATATGCAAAGGGGTGGGAAACAACCTCCTGCTTCTTCTACAACTGAGCGCAGCAATATAAAAACCTCATTCTCTCTCCTTTTATGTTGCCCATAAAGCTCCAAATGTTGCTCTTAAATGGAGTCCCCCTCATGCATATAATTGAGTGAGTGATTTCTCAGCCACCTGCATTATGATTTTACTGGGCCAAATGTTGCCCGTTTCCTCTGTTAAAGCACTTTTTGCTGAGTTTTCAGCTGTTGCTATGCATGAATTTTCCAGAGCAAGCGTAGACAGCAGGCAGCGTAGAACAATTTACACTTCCAGCTAACCTCATTAACTTCCATTGTGCATCAACAACAATTTAAGATTCAGATTGATGTCACTTGCCGCTTTCTTAGCAACCCTGAAAATCCTGTGCACTTTCCTTATCTGAGAGCCTACATGCAGAAGGAAAAAGCCCAACAGTTCCAGAGATAATTCATTACCACCACACTGGAGTAAAGGCAATAGCTCCCTGACAGTGATGCGTAGGAAGGCTGGCTTCCTCTTGCTCCTGCCAGGCTGGATTTTCTGATGTCTAATAATGCAGCTGAGCTCAATTTGCAACCTGAGCTGCAGAAGGATTTCCCCTTCCTTCATAAGACAGGTTACAAAAACAGCTAGAAAGTAAAAATGTCATTTACTTCATGTTTATTTTACTTTTTTTTTCTGCATTAATTGCTTACTGAAACATCATATGGGCATCACTGTCCAGCTTTCAAAGGTGTTTGGAGTACAGAAGAAAACCATAACATTTTCTGTCCTACAAATGGGGAAAATAAGGTACTAAATGTCATGAGACAGCCCAACACTTGCACAGATCACCAAGCAGCTAAGTTTTTCCCAGTTCAATATTTTAATGGCCCAATGCCTGCATTGTCCGATATCTGGGAAAAATGGAAAAAAATGTTGACAGTCTCAGATTTGTGATAAAGACTACTTGTTTTATCCCCTGTTGAATATTATGCTTCGAGAAACAGTAAGGTGCAAGTACTGAAATCAAAAGTCCTCCCCGATCATTAAAACCAAAAGTTGTATAAAAAACATTTTTAGCAGCATTTCTCATAAAGACTTGATTTAACTTCAAAGCCTACTGTTCCTTACCAAAATGCTTCTAGGGGAAAACCAACCAAATACAAAGAACAATTTAGCAAGACAGACTCTTCTCTTCCCTACATGTGCACGCTGCCTTCATCAAGACAGATAACTCACAGCAAATCAGACCAACTGCACCCACAAAAATAAATAATCCTGAAGTCTCCGTGCAAGAGTCATGCACCACTTCCATCCCATGCTGACCACTCACTCCTCCTCTGCCCCTCAAAAACCCTTGAGTTGCACAAACACTGGAGACTGCGGGGGGGGTCTCTCTTCCTCTGGAATCCAGATGGACTCTATTTCCTTCCAGGCTTTTCGCCCAAGGTTGAATTGCAGCCTCCTTCTCCCCTGGGGAATGGGCCAATGAGTTTCAGGAAAGGCTGGGATTCACCCATGGGCCTGTCTCAAAGGAGGTTGCAACATCCAACCTTGGATAATCCCCAAGCCTCTACTGCTTTTCCACAGGGAAAATATTTTTAACCTGAAATGTTCCAGTTTAATTTCTACCAACAATCAGCTTTTGGAGCAAATAAATTTTTTCTGTGGGTTTGTTTTTTGAGGTTTGTTTTGCTTTTGTGGGGGGGAGAAGGGGTGGTGGTGTTGTTTTTAAATTTTTTGTTTCATTCTCCTATGTCTAGATGCATTTTTATAGTTCATCAGACTTTGAAACACTACCCTCAGTACATCATAACCATGCCTTAGATAATGATCTAGCTGTACTCATATTTTGCTATCTTCCAGGCTAGTTTAAATGGATGTTTTGATTCCTGGCAAATTCACAAATTAGGTGGCAAGGGGTAAATATGCAGTACTTAACATGCAAAGCAAAATCAAGGACATGTTGATCTTGGTTTGGCTTTGCATTCAGTGTAAACAAAGTCCTGCGACTTCCATAAAGAAAAGCTAAAAATTAAAGAGCATGACTTTTCTCCTTTTTTTGTCCAGTGGAGATTTTTTGCATCCCTTTGTTAGAGTTTAACTCCTTCCTGGTGCTGTGTAGGAAATTTCTTCCAAGTTGGGTAAGGTTTATGGAAAGAGCCTGACCTAGACACCTTCTTCCTGGAGAAATAGGTCACGGGTTACAATAAGTGAAAAAGATCCCGTAATCCTGCCTTGTCCTCTTCCTTGTGGTGCAGAGTTACATCCTATAATCTGTTTTCCAGGGCAGAGCCTATTATTTTAAGAGATGGGACACAGACCAGATGCTACAAGTTTTACTGACCCAGCACATTGTCCTGGGTGTCATGAATTAATTGGCCACTACAGATAGTTTATTTCTTTCCCCCCTGGAAATTGCCACCCAAGACCTGAATGGTGAACACCTGCTGGTTCTTATGATGGTGCAAACTGCCTGTTAATGAAGCACCTGGGTGCACACACTACCCACAAGTGACACTAGTAAGGGGGCAGCAGATTTCTGTCCTGGAGCACCCATTCTCCACGTTTTCATCCTGTCCAATGTAACTAAGGAAACTCACCAAAACTTTCAGCAGTTTTTGACCTCAAGTTGGAATAGTGATCACTGTAGTCTAATACACACCCCTCCACTAAACATGGAATTTATTCTGTATTGATTTTTAGGTAGAAATATGGTAGGGAAATGACCCTTCCACAAATGAAACTAATTTGCTCCAGCTTCTTTTTCCAGAGACTATCAAAGCACAACAGAACACTTTCTGCTCTAACTCTTCAGCTACAGCTAATCCATCTGGAAAGTTCCACCTTTGGCAGAAGTGGCCAAAGAAGGCAGCTACTGGTTCACCCTCAGCAGAGCTGAGTCAGAAAGGGGCTGTGGACTGTCTGTGCTTGGCAGGAATAGGAAGCAGTAGAAGAGACAAGCAGTTAGATCCTTGAGGGCTAGAGGGTTATTTGGAGATGAGATCCTGTTAGGTGACCAACAGAAAAGAGGCAAAAAGAGATGTAGTTTTTGTTCTGTGAGGACCTGTGCAACTTAAAAACCAGAAATTATTTCTTCAGCTTGAAAATTCAATAGGGACAAGTGTAACAGGAGGAAGGCAAAAGGAGTAAGAGCGAGGAGGGCACGGGAATTATCATGCATGACATAGCACCCAGGGTGTGAATACCAAGCACATCTGAAGATGAAGAGATAGTTCTTTTTGTCCTTTCTCACCACAAGAAGGGTCAGGACCAAGCAGGAGCACGTGACATGGGTCACGTTCATGGCAGAAGAGCAGAAATTTGCAGGCGTACGTGAGGGCAGTCAGGACTTGGCATGAAGAGCCATCACCAGATAAGGAAATGCAACCAGCAACTGAAGGCAGGACCTGGCAGCCAGTGCTGCCTGCTGAAGCCAGCTCCTCACCCTTCAGATGGGGTTTTGCAGAAAGCATGAACACTCCTGCAGCCTTCATGCCACTTTTCCTTGGAATGAAGTATGGGGACAGTGGGGAGGGCGTGCAGGGAAAGCAGCCATTTACTGGTGCTGTTATTTGCACCATGATTTGGTACCTAGCTGGTCTGGGAAAGCAGGCACCGAGGACCCAAGGCAGTGGTTTGGATTTTTTTTAGTTAGGAAAAAAACCCAAAAAGCAAACAAGACTGTGTGCATGACGGCTTCTGAGCAAATGAGCCATGAGTGCTTTCTCCAGCCCTGCCCTCCCTTCTCCTGCCACAGTGGCTCTGACTGCGCCTCTTCACAGGCATCTGATGGACCTGGCACCTCATGTTTTAGAGAATAAAGCTAAGTAAAGGAAGGAAAATGAAAGGAATTATTTTCTTCAAGTGGGGGATGGAGGCACAGCCCCATGTGTTACTCTGCTCTGTTTGGCAGCAGCCTGTTTAGTTTCTCGAGTGATACTTGTATCATGGCCTGATTTTTTTTCTGAAAAATAAGCTTTATAGTTACTGAGTTTTGCTCTTTACCCACACAAGAGATCCCCAGGGATTACAGCAAGCTGGTGGTAGATCTAGACCTGGTTCCTGTGCATGCTCTGCTCACTAGACTGATTCCTTTTCCTTAGGGCAGCAACCGTGTGGGGTCTAAGAGAAAAAAAACACCAAATCACCAGACACAACCCAAGCCCTACAGCACTTAAATGCACTATACTACTAAAACCATTCAGTCCCACAGCTCCCATCCCAGAGATGGGAGCCTCAGGCTTGATCCCACAGCATGGCAAAGCTGCCAAGAGCTTTGCTGGCAGCCAGTCCTGGAGCTGCCCTGGGCAGGCTCCTGCTGAGCTGCCTCTGCTTCTGTAGGGCCAGAAACCCCTGGGGACCAACACAGCAGACAGGAGGAACCATATGAAGATGAGAGGTCTAGCCCACACTGGCAGCTCATTTCCCACACAACCCTAAACTCTGATTTGGTTTAGCTACCAAACTACCAGATTTCTGCCTTAACCACAACCACCAGGTGCACCTCAGGTGAAACCCAAACCTTCACACAGTTTCCCAGAACTTCCTTCCAGCCCAGACACCACCTCACTCAGCGAGTCTGGGGTCACCTGGTAGAGGTACCATGAAATGACAGTTATTACATTTCCCCTGTTCTTTCCTGTCCATCTAGTCTGAGCAGCCTGCTCCCCTGCTTATCAGAAAAGCACCCAAGGGTAAATAAGTACAAGCGCCAATGCACAAGTGTTAAGATACATGGGGTATGTAACACTTGTGGGAGAAAGTAGTTTCCTTCCCAACACACAGATCTGTCTCCCACTGGAAGGAGGAACTAGGAGGTTTTTTGGTTTGGGTTTGGGTTTTTTTTTCATTTTTCTTTACCTCCATGGCGGGTCCAGCTGATTTCTGTCATTTGCCCTTGTTTGTGGTGGCAGGTAACACCAGCCCTTAGCAGAGGGGTGAGAAAAGCACAGTTAATCCCTCCTCCCCCAGCACCTTGTCCTCTGACTTCCCTGCTGGGACACACTGTGGTATTGTGTCCTGCCCTGGCACGGTGGCTGCATGCAGATGCCACTGCCATCCAGATAATCAGCAGTTATTGCTGTGACAGTCTCTGAACATCACTACTCAGAGGAAAATGTGGGGTGTTTATTAGGCCATGGTGGTTTCTGAGAACACAACTGGGATTGGGGTCCCTCATCCCCATAGCCCAGACACAAGAACCGAAGTGCCTTGCACCTGCCAGCGAGCTTTATTGCCAGCAGAGAGGAGCTGTATTTGATTTTTTTTTTTAAACAGCTCAGTAGATCATGTCAGCAGACAACAATGTGCTCACTCCACAAGACACAGAATTTGACAGGCAAAACAACCTGCCAGTTACTTATCATTAGTGCAAATGACTGATTTTTCGGTTCACCGGCAGTTCAGAATAATCTGAAGGTTTTATTTTGAGTCAAACAGAAGAAATTTTTTTCCAGAACTTTCAGCTCACCTTGATAGTTCACATTTCTACTCCAATTTCTTTTAAATAAAACTTTTTATTATCCTCTAAAATGTGCAAAAAATGGAAGAGAAAAGAGGGATACTTCATTTGATCTAAAACTATTTCTATTAGTTTAACTTTCAGATAAAAAAAAAAGGTGGGGAGGAATTAAAGAACAGACATTTCTCCCAGTAAAAAGAAAATTATGGTCAGTTGAAACCCCAGATTTTCCTTGGAAAAAATATTGTAATAAAAATTTTGGAACAGTCTTAGCCTGCTTCTCCCCCACTTCTCCCGCCCTTCCCTATCAGGCTGCAAAGCCCATCACCCACGACTATTTTTTGTAGGCTTAGAGATCACGAGTCAAAAGGGAAAGAGCTGTTCATTTCCCATCACTCTTCTCCCTCACTCCCAACAGTGTCCAAGGTCCTTTGCACATCAGTGAATCCCATTCTGCCTCATCCCTGACTATTTCAGCCATCCAGAGCCAGCCTTATG
Organism: Lanius collurio; assembly: GCA_020086605.1. Lineage (NCBI taxonomy): Eukaryota > Metazoa > Chordata > Aves > Passeriformes > Laniidae > Lanius > Lanius collurio. Next base: position 15,054,781 of record JACBWW010000019.1, read on the forward strand.
CCATCCACTGGCTTGGAAATAAAAACACATTTAAGAGTCAACCAAGGGAAAAAAAAAAAAAAAAAAAGCAGTAGGTGTGCAGGCCAACCCTGCAGGTGCTTCTGCAATTGAGTCTTGGCTCAGGGCAGAAAGTGTTAGTGACTTTTAATTTCCTCTGTCCCCAGGCATCCTGGATAATATCACTCAGATAGCTCCAATTCAACTCCTGACCTGGCAGACAGTGCTGGGTATCCCACCGTGCTCCATTGAGTGCACTAAGCCTCACATAAGCCCTCCAAGCCACTGGGCTACTTTGGTGAGGCGTTTAATAAAACTGAATGCACTTTTCCCTACAATTTTGCAAGGAGGGGAGGAATCTACGGCAGGGAATTAAAGACCCCCAAACAAATTTTAAACACAAATTGAATTTTTTAATTGGACTGGAGTGCTGAAGCATATTCAGATCTTGACCTCAAACCAGATCAGGAAGGAGAAGTAGGCAGTCATTTGGCTCTGGAGGTTTGTACGGGGTCACAGGTGCCTTTAATAACCAATGCTGCAAGTTAATAGCTTGGTTAGGAATGGGAATAGAGCAAGATGATACCAAAGAATTGAGTTTTAGTCCAGTTTGCTTTGAAACAAAAGCTAATATCACAGAATGATCACAACGGGAACAGGAGGTTGGAAAGACTCACTCATTACTACATTTAAGCTTTTGCTGTTGTAAACATTTTCTTCTTACAATTGTGACAATTTTTTGAAGTTTGTCAAGCCACATTCTTGCACAGGACATTCTTACATTGGTTACTCCTACTGGGAAGAAATTTCCAACTCTGTTAGAAACTTTGTCCTAATTATCAGCCCAGGACTCTGTGGTAGCAAATAACATTCTCCTTTTGCTTTAGTAGCTATTCTCATTCCTTTTGAAGAAACCCACCAAGAGGGGGTTTCTGACAACAGAATCATGGGGTCTTGAGAGGACAGGTATCAATCAACTTCTGGATCATGACCACAGTTTTAATTGATCCTATTGATCAGCTGTTGGTTACCCTGGAAGTAAAGAAGTGCTGAACAATTATTTGGCAGCTGCAGTGCTACCTTGCACTGCCTCCCATTTCATCCCTGTTCTCTGCCTCAGCTGCACATTTCCAGAGGTGTCAAAGGGAGCTGAACCAAGTTAAAAGTTTGCACATAGCTTCCTGGAGCTGCTTTGAGAATCACAGACTCCAGGCAGGCGTTCAGATCTAAGTCTCCAGTTCAGCACTTGCAGAAGCATCAACAAGAGTATCTTTGTGAGTGTCTGAGAGCCACTGGGTTGCGCAGTGCTCAGGCATTTGGCTGCTGCCAAGAATCCTACTCTGATGTTTATTCAAGTCATGACCTGAGCACCCAGGGAAAGCCTTTGGGTTGAGTGCCCATGAGAGAAAGCCCCCTGCCCCCAGATAGTTCCTGCAAGGGCCTTGGCAGTGGGCCCAGACAACATCAACAAGGTACGAGCATGACTTACAGCACTATCTGAGACAGTGAGGAAAGCAGAAACTCCCATGACAGCACTCACATTCAGGCCTTGTTGATGAAACTACCAGTCACTAATGCCAAAAACAGCAGAGATTATTTTTCACCATGTGAGCTTCAAAATTCACATCAACAGGCAGAGTAGCATCTTTCAAATAGTTCCTTAAAACACCTCGCTGCCACAAGTCTACCCCTCACACCCATCTGGCAGCAGGCTCGCCCATGGCAAGGCACAGCTTCCTCCTCATTTCATCCTCCTCCAACACTCCCATTTGCGTTTTGTCCACTTGTTGCATCCTGTCTAATTCCTGTTCAGGCGTTCGTCAGGGAGGGGAAGGTTGTTTTTGCTACTTGCCTGTGCTGCACCCAAAGTAATGAGCCCAGAACCTTTATGTGATCTCCTACCTGATACTCTGATTTAAGGTGGGACTACAAGGAAGACTTTCCTTTCTTCACCCTTGACAACCAAGTGGAAAACACACAATTTCAGAAAAACAAAGGTAATTAGGAAACCTACTTCAGGGTCTGTCCAAAACATTTAATTTGACAAGCCACATTCTGGGTTTGGAGTTCCTTAAGTTTGCTCTCCCTCTTTCCACACTTTCAAACCAGAGTTCTGCACATCAAAAATATCCTTTTGAAACAGAAGTGAAAATGCTGTCTGCAAGCCACAGGAAAACATTTGATGTCAACATCCCTATTCTTGCCTTGACCAAAACTCAAACCATATTTGACACTAGGGAGCAAATAGGCTTGGCCTTTGAAAAGCAGTTTTTGAGCCAAATTTACTGCTCATTCACAAACTAATCAGTTTTTCATGCAAAGCAACACAACCACAACTTCAGGTTATTTGTGACCTTGGCCTTATTCAAAACAAATGAATAAAGCCTAATGCTTACAGATTTTAAGTCCTAATCCACAAACATCCCAACCCTTTCTTTGTTTGCTCAGTATTAAAAAAATATGGGTTTTACTTTCTTTTTTTCCCTGCATCTCTTTTCAAACAAATCCTTCCTGCCTTTGGACACGCTGACATTGTGTGTGTCCTTGAGCGTGTTCAAAAGCAAGGCAGAGCGTTCCTTTCTCATTACATGGCTTGGCTTATCAGCCCAGGAAAGGTTTGGGTTTCAGGTGTGGCTCTGTGCCAGGTGTGACTGGCCACACACCACTCACACAGCACCAGAGGCAGGGGCACAGAGCATGTACAGGCTGTCCTTTAGAAGCCCCAGGAAACTCTACTCTCACCTGCTGATCCTCACAGACAAAAAATGGCCTCTAGTCTCAGAAGATGGATCAGGAGGAATTAAATTACATTTAGCAGGTTGATTGAGAGGTATGGCATGATCTGCCCACATTGAAAGCAGGAATAGGTTCTCAGCTGTATTTTGATTTTGCTGCTCTCTGGCCAAAATCCATAGTGAAGAAAGGCTGGTAAAACTGGGACAAGACGATTGTCTCTTCCAATGTATTATCAAGAGCATTAATGCACATATTTTACCTCCTAAAGGGGACTGGAAATCATATACAAGAGATAGGCCACATAGGAAATAATTCCTAGACAATGTGATGAGCTGGTGGGCTAGACAATGCTTGTGCAGAGAGGTTGCATCCTGGGATACCCATAAAAACAGGACTGCCTAGAATCCATTGAGGTGTCCTGTTACTGCACACTAGTAATAAACTGGTAACTCAGCTTTCACCTATTAATTTTGAAACTGCATTCTCTATTTACATATGAATGTAAAATACTCTACATGAGAACAGTTTTCAGTCACGTCTCATAATGAAAATGGACTCCATATGCTGTCTGGATGTTCAACAAGCCCCCCCAAGATCTTCTACCATTCTTTGTTGTTCTAATATACCTTGTGAAGTTACTCAGAGGTTACTACTAGACTCATTCAGAACATGCATCTCCAGGAGGGCTTGTAGTGAGCAGTCCACATCTTATCCACCAGTGAATCATTAAAAGCAATGCCCTGGTGTTCTTCAATTGCCCAAATAGGTGTCCCTTTGGCTGGTTGAAATTGCCAAATCAGCTTTTGCCCATAGTGGAGTGACAAGTGGTGCCATTGGCCAAGGAGGTCTTTCTCCAGCAGACCAACACTTGTAGAAAAAAGGGAGGGGTGGAGATGGTAGGAAGGAGGAAAAGCTCCTCTGGAGATGTGATGTGTGCCAGGAGATTGCAAGCTTCGAGAGGGCAGTGCAGCCACTGGCAACTTTTCCAAATTCCTAGCAGCCCTTGCACTCATTGAAGTGTCTTTTCACTCCAGAGAAGCTGCATCTATTTGCAGGCTCTAGCTAATTCCTGAGCAGGTAGTTTTGGCTAGTTAATTATGCCCTGAAGCTCTTTGTCACTCACAGAATTAATCCATAGCCCTGAATTCATAGACTAAATTAATTTCCCTGATTCATGGCCTGGACAGACCTTTTACAACAGGGGAACCTCAGATGCCTGGTGCTTCTGCAGGTTTTCAGCTGACATGACAGTTTGGCAACACTTTCAGGATTTGCCAATGTTTTCTCAGGAGAAGGTCCTGAGCACTCAGATGGCGACCTAGTCCCTTCCCACACCTTGGGGCAGGTTTAGCACTCCCAAAACTTTTCCTCAAGTCAAATTATTCCCTGAAGCATTTGGCAGATACAAGAGCTCAAGTCACTTTTTATACAGTTGCTGATATGGCTGTCCTGATTGCAGTATCCTTCAGTCTTAGAGGCCTTTGCCCTCACAGTAATCCCACAAGCTGGGGCACTTGCTATTCCCATTGTACTCCTAGTGAATCACAGCACTGATGTAATTTGCCTGAGACAGAAGATGAATTCTGGGGCAGCACAAGGAACTGAGCACAAATCCCTCAAATTCCTGGCAGGCACTCCAAGCCCAGGCCATCCCAACAGCCTGTCATATTTGTGAAAACATCCGACAGGGCTTTAGGTGGAGTGTGTAAGATTTTCACTTGCTTGAGCATGCATGGAAGTGCCAGCCATACCTCTGTGGGTGAATCTGCTGCAGCAGGACGGGTGGGAGGCCGCTGCGTCACAGCCCAATAAAAGCCTGCAAAGCCCTCAGGAAGAGAACCTGGTGCCAGGCACGGGATCAGCAGGTGAGCTGTGGGCAGCCAAGGAACCTCTGGACAAGCAACATCATGCTGCACCTGATCCCAAGCCCAGAGCAGCCACCGTCTGCAGCACACTTTGAACACACTTGTTGAAGTGATCACTCAGCACCAGAGGTGTTTGTGAGAGATCTGCTTTGTGTGTGGCTATGTCCAGCTGGCAAGAGATAACTATTAGACTTTTGCAGTGCCCTGCACACACTCCAAATTAAGCAAACCCTGTGTTTATAGGCATAAATCAAATCACAGCCTTTTCTCTTCCAAGATGAAGATTTTAAAATCCAACTTCAACAAAATGCTCAATTAAAGGTGCAGAAGCCACTTAACAGCTCAACTGACTAGCAGTGCTCCCTGAGGCTTTGAGATGCTCTCTCCATTCAGAGAGCAGTCAAAAGATGATGATGCTCTGATTCCCTGTCTTGGAGCTTTGTTTCCTCAGAATGGTGGTGAACATGGGATGAAAATCCTGTTGAAACTCACAGAAAGAATTGAAGTGCATTTGGGCTCAGCTCTCCAGCAGCAGGGCACTAAGCACCAGGGTGGGCTTTTACTTTTTATTTTACAAAGATAAAAATCCTGCCTGGAGTTTGTACAGCTGGAAGATAAATGGAGTCAATGCACAAAAAGCACCCACCACTGGCAGCAGCAGAGAGATAAAAGTTGCTAGAATTTGATTGCACCCATTATTAAAACTTATCTTTAACCATCTCTCTGTCTATTGATTTCTAGCCAACTATTAACTAGCAATGACCTTAAGGCTTGAAAATAACTTGGCAAGTCAAGTAAACAAAGGGGAACCCAGCTTCATACAAAGAACCAAGATATTTGCAGAGACCCTCTTTTCTTCTGCTCATTGCAATAAACTTGTGCTGAGTATTTTTCCGTTTAAACATCTGAGTCAATGATCCAAGAAGCTGAGGGTGTGGATAAGCAACTGAGTATACAGAGGAACAGAAGGAAGGAATAGGAGTTAATTGTAATTGTGGCTAGAGTATCGAATTAATGTAATCTCAACCAAAGTCAGAAGACAAAGGTTCACATTTTAAGAGCTTAGCTCCACTGGCTGCAAGCCTTCATGTATATTAAAAAGAAACATTAATTATACACAGGTCAATTTGACTTTTTCAGGACAAGGTATTATACTGTACCTAGTGCCAAAGAAACCCATTTTTGTTGTTTAAAAACCTCATGAAAGCAGGCAATAGGAGTTCTTTTAGAATGAGAAGCAAAGTATTTCATCATATACCTTTGCTTATCTTCCAAGCTTTTTCAGGACTCAGGATTCCTCTTTTCATGATCTAAGAATTTTCACCCCACGTACTTTCCCTCCATCAGCACATGAACTCTAGTGTCTCCCACATTTCCCTTGTTCAGTGCTTCAAGGTTCCCCCTACCAGCACCACAACCTACACCTCACCCCGCCTTGCACCCACAGCTTCCTCAAAACTCTGCCCCTTCCCAATACACTCAGCTCCTTCCCATGTCCTGTAAGGATCATCTGGGCAAGAAGCAGCATTGTCTGCGGTTTGTTTTAGGCTGTTTCTGCTCTAGCTGGACAGTCACTCCGCTGGCCAAACAGCACCTATAACTTGTGAAAACTCCCTGGGGCTTTTATACAAAGCACACTATTGCCTGGACATTGATTTTCAAGACACTTTTGTAACAAGAATTATTGGGCTTGCCCTGTTTAGGTTGGCTGATCAACAGGTTCTGCATTTTCTGAAAGAATACAATAAAGATACCAGTGTTACTATTTTGACAATAATTAGTATTCTTAAACACCACTTTCTGTGCTACTTTGGTTTTGGCCTTGTTTAGTACTGTGGCCAGGGAAGTAATTCCTAAGAAAATCTCTCAAAATCTTGGAAAAATATTGTCAACATGTAAACCTGTTGATTTAAATCCTGTCCTGGATCCAGTAGCTGATATGTGTGTAAGAGTAAAGTGAATTGTGCGAAATAGGACCAAATGTGGTGACTGTACAGATCAAACTGGGAAATTTCAGAAAGAAATGTTGGATACATTGGGTTTCAAAAATCAAATGTAGGTCTGTTTCTCTTTAACAGAGAAGAGAGTTGGGGACTTTCACGTACCCAAGTTCACACAAGGCATAGTCAGACATTGTGGAGCAAGAAAAGCCAATGTCTCTTTAGTCATAGTCCCACACTACAGAAGCCCATCTTGCAAAATTCTGGTGTTTCCAGTTTGTGAGGAAATCCTTTCTAAGGGCTTTATGTGCTTTCTCATTCTCACTGTAGGCTTATCAGGCCTGGAGAGGCAGCATAAAGAAAGTAATTTGAGGCCAGAAGAGGAAGATGTCCATTTTTTTTTTTTTAAATTAGAAACCTAAACAGAACTCTAAACAGTTCGGCAATTCAGCCATCAACTCAAATGAGTCTTTGTACTGACACTTGGATAATCCACCATCCATCCTTCTCAAAGAACTTTTGAAGATTTTGACTCAACTGGGTCACATTTGAAAGAGTGGTAGAAATTTCGGCAACAAGAAGTGCCTACAGGATTTGGCAGAACTCTGAGAGGACAGGAGGTAGAGATCCAGAGGAGTTTCCAGAGTGGAAAGGCACGTGGTACCACCCCTCAGGGAACAGCTGCCTGGCCAAATGGCACGTGTGTCCTGGCTGGCCAACCAGACCTTGCACAGCTCTGTCCCAGCTACAGCATTACGTTATCTTCCGTCTCACAGAGCCACAGGAAGAGCAGTGTGAAAAGAGCTGGGCTTATTATGATAGAAACAGAAGTAGGATGAAAAGGCCAAAGGACAAAAACCCACAGGAGACTTCAGTAACTGTGGTGTTCAGGAAACAACAAGGCTCTTTCCCATCCCTTCATCTTCTTCCTGTGAAGGGTGAGATTACCCACCCTAAAGGCAGGAAGACACATACACCTCCCTCACCAGAAGAGGCATGGCATTATAATAGCAAGGATATTTTTTCCCCAGGAAAAAGAATGAAATCAGCTATTTACACTGGACAAATTACAGGCTCTGGAAAGGACATGAGGCACACAAAGAGAGCAGTTGTATCACAAATAAATATGTGGTGGGGGAACTTATTGATTAGCTTTGTAAACGCAGTTGCCCAATCAATAGCAATTTCTGGAAATGCCTGGTACTTATTTGGTGCAGCTTGTACAATGAGGATAAATAATAAGAGTACTTAAGGGGCACGTCTCCTGACACCACTGCCGAGCCCTGTACAACACAAAGCCAGAACGTGGTACAACAATTGCACAAGCCAGGACTAATCCACTCTGCTTCTAAAAAAAGAAAAAATCACAAGCGCAAATCCAAACACAGCCACACTATCAAAATAAACACCTGGATCCCAAAAGTATTCAGACAAGTTCCTGCTGTTCTTTCTGTAGATGGCTGGCACTGGATCCAGGATGGTATGAAACTCACCCATTCCCAGATATGCCCAGCTGGAAGACATGGGTCTCCTGGGATCCCTGCTGCATGGGAATACACAGACCCTCCCCTCTTCCCTGAATGACCAGGGTGCCCCTAAGCATAGTAAAAGCTCCAGATCTTGGAATAATTAAAAAAAAGAAGACACAAAGCAGCTTGTGAGAACAGTTTGCTTGATGCAGTCCCTCCATGACAGTACCAGCCCCCTGCCTCTTGGTGCTCAGTTTGGAAAGGCTGACCCCTTCCCATGCCTTCCTCTTCAAGAGAGCCTAGACATGCTGGGACAAGGCAGGGTCCCAAGGTGTGCAGGACCCCAGAGAGGCCACACCACATGCTGCTGGCACAACAGCAACTCAGCAAGAGTCATGGAGGGTCAGCATCTCACCATGAGGGCCACAAGAAACCCCTGATTAACCCTGACCCAGGCTCCTGGTTATACCACAGCCCTGTGCTAAAAGTAGCACCTGATGGGAAGAAGGGAAAATCCACCTCAGGTCCCCAGAGGCTTCTCTACTTCCCTTCTTTACAGATAGGAAGTTTGTTCACATTGTAACATGAGATCATAGCACAGGAAAGACTGAGGAACCAGACGCTCGTTTAAGCTGCAGCTTTTTCACTGCAGCTGCCAAGGATAACGATGTTTGCATGATAGCTGTTTACAGATACTGCTCACAGACCTCCCGTGAGGTGCCTGTGCAAGAGCCCATGACCAGCTCATCATAACAAAGACTTTCACCCACCAAACTTACTTTAACCAGCTGCATCATTCCAAACAAGATGGGGCAGGCAGCTTTCACATCCACAGCACCCAGCACTGCCCATGCAACTGAGGGCTGGAGGAAGAGAGGGAAAGGTGTTTGCAACATAATCCCTTGTGTAGTTTTTGGTGCAGATTGCTGCCAGCTGGATGGTGAGAGAATGGGGGAGCTGCTCTTCTCACTGGACAGAGCCCAAAGGTATTTCATATTTTCCCTTAGGGCCTTGATGACTCTACCCATCATCAGGTGTCTCATCAGGACACGGGGGTCTGGGGCAAATGCTGAAACCTTGTCTTCCCTACAGGAGAGGTGTCATTCACTCTATCCCATGATGAGAGACTCCATGGGACTACACTGGTTCTTAAATCACAGCAGGATGAGAGGAATTTATGTGGAGTAGGAGTGACTCATTTTTCTGTTCCTAAAATGTTGATATTACTCACCAGAAAAGTCCCCACAAATTCTGAGGGATTTCAGTGCTTTTTGTCTTTCATTAACAGCTCATCTTGTTTGCTTCCTCGTCACAGCGTCCTCCTCATAAGAACTTCCTGCATCCTTTGTCACCACCTCACAACATCATCACAGCAGCCAAACAGCTCTTGGAAGCTGGAAAAGACATTAGGCAGCAAATGATCCCTTTGTCACTTCAGGAAGGCCCCGTTAGCCTCTGTGGCTCCATGTTCAGCAGCATGGTTAGATATGCAGGTTGTGGGTTGCATGGATTTTCCTTGTGACTCAAAGCAATTTTCATTTACAGTCTAGAGGTGTGCACTCATTACCAAAGAGTGCATAAATAAAAGCCTTCAGTTACCTTGCACAAACAAGACTGGTGTCCTTACATGAATCCCTGTGTCTCCTAGGAGGGAGTGCACACGTGCTGCTTTTGGATCCTGACATAGCTGGTATGGGGAATTAAAGGTATAGCCAAATTATTTCAGCTCTCTGTGCCTAGTTTCCCTAACTGCAAAACATGTTTGCTTTGCACTCACCTTGAGGCTAAACATAAATGGAAGCCTGGAGTTGCTACACACAGAAGACTGTACAAAGACAATTTCTTGGGGACCTGAAAAGCAGTGGAAGGGAATACATTTAACTTAGGATTGGTGTGGGCTACGTCTCCACTTTCCCCTCATCCTACAAAATCTTAAAATTGCTTTTCTTGCTTTTTGTTGTAAATAATTGATGTGCAAAGTGCTGACTCATAAGTCTGGGGTTACAGGAAAGGAAACCTTGTTTCTTGGTTAAAAAATTCATTTCACAGCATAGGCAGCTTCCTCCGGGGCTGGCTGGCAAGCCCTGGGCCACATGGTGTGTGCCCTGCAGACATGGACAATCCGCCAGGGGAGGATTTCCCAGGCACTGTGGTTCTGCCTGTCATTCTGTAAGAGGGGAACCCAAGCATTGCCCCAGCAGGACTGTGGCAGTCCTGTTTGCATGAAGTGGAGCACAGCAGATCTCCCTTGCCTTGGTGCTAAAGCAGAAGGAGGGCCATTGAGTGTGCCAGGTCGTGTTTCTCTGTGCATCATCTGGACCCACGTGGGCTTTTACCTCCTCTGCCCAAGCCAGAAGAGGTTGTGCTGGGGCTGCAATGCGCACAAGCTGATCCCTCTCCACAAACAGCAAACCAAATTTTGGGCTTCCCCAGTTATTGCTGTACCAAAGTAGCAGTGAAGAGTGTCTACAAAACTCAAGATTTGAAGCTGCAGTCTTGAGCATAAATCACTCCATTCCTCAAAGACCTTACCACACAAAGGAACAGAGGAAATATTATCTGTACGTCACAGGAGAGAAGACACTCAGATCCTTAAATTTGTTTCAGCACCTGACCTGCACTGATTTCCACAGAAGTCAGGCACTTGCACTCCTGCAGTGAGCCACACGTCAGTGACTCACTCAGCGTCAGACAGAAAGTCTGCAGCGCTGCAGAGAAGACAACTTCACTCTTCTGGAGCTCACAGAGGCACTTCTGACACCTGGGGTGCTGTGACACTTTGCCTCACTCCCTTTCAAGCAGCATTATTTCATCGTGTCTGCCAGGCACAATTTGCTGCTGGAATTCAGTACTTTTATCTCTGCTCTTTGATGGACACCCTTGTGGCATATTTGACTCATCTTCTTTCTAATATTGTCGTGATAGAATTCAACACCCCCTCCATTCTCCTCAGACACCACAGTAAAGGTGAATTTGGAAACTTTTTTTCGCAGAGCAATTGATGATAACAGCTCCATTGTGCCTGACAAAGCCAGTCACACTCAGTGCCTTCCAAAGCCATAGGAATGTTGTTGCTATAGCTGTGCATTGTGTTGTCTACGGCTGTGCAAGGTACAAAACAGGGAACCAGCCTCTGTCCCACAGAGCTTGCAGCCCTACCAATCATCCATATATTGAATGTTTACTATACATTTAGCTAAAGAAAGTGTCCAAGTCACATAAAAGCTCAGTGGATCAAAAAGGTCAATGGAGAAGCAAGTTTTTCAGGAGATTGGGTTTATCCACAGAATAGCAATTTGCAGAGCTTCCATGTTGTATTTAGAGAGAAGAAAAAGCTCACAGAGAGTGAAAAAGCCTTTACATGTAAACCCCTCCTTGTTCAAGCCTGTCCTGAGTAAAGTCTCCTCCACTTGGAAAAGGACAGGAATAGAAGAGCTCCATAAGCTGAGCAGCATCTGCCTGTGCAGGCCTGACAGCCCCGGGAAGTGCTCAGTTCCTGTGGTATGGACACGTATCAGAGAGCTGAGGCAGAAAGGGAGTTATGGTGGCTTGAATTTCCCATACCAGGACAAATTAGTTCACTGAGGATACACCAACAAATAGAGGTGCTGCTGTGAGTGTTGATGAGACAGAAAAAGAGATGGCACTTCAAAGGCAGCATTAGGAAAAAGACCCAAGTCTTGCTCTTCTTTTGTGAGAGAGCTTTCCTTGAGCTGTGAAGTCAATGGGGGTAAGCAAAAGATGTTTCTCCTTTACTCCTGATTAATGCTTTCCTATTTAAATGATAACCAACTCTAGAGTGAAGTGGGAAGCTCCTGTGGCCTACACAATAGCAAGCTGGGTTTGTTTTTTTTAATGAACAAAATTCAAATCACTAGAAAGTGCTTATGCACTCCTGCTATGCTAAGACAAACAAGGACTCTTACAAACATGAGAACAGGGCAGGATCACAAACCTACACCTACGTTAAGGGCTCTTAAGGACCGGTGAGGAACCTTCCTTGGAAGGCTGAGACCACACTATGGCCAGACTGGAATGCCTGCTGTTCCTCTACACTGTCTGAGCACTGCCCTCTCTGACTGCTTCGGAGGGTAATGGGAGGCGACCACAGGATCCAGCAACCACATCTCCTCTGTGGTGACAGGATAAGAGAGACAGAAGCATGATTGTATAAAAGAAAAAAAAGAAAAAAAGAAAAAAAGAAGAAAAGAAAAAAAAAGAAAAAAAGAAAAAAGAAAAGAAAAAAGAAAAGAAAAAAGAAAAGAAAAAAGAAAAAAAGAAAAACTTCATTTCCTCTTGGTCAGGACATCTTTGTTAACCAAAATGTTTGGGGAAACTTTGTGTACAAGCTGTGGGCATGGCAGTGGTGTGGGAGACTCTGAGCAAGGGTACCAGATTCTGGGGAGAAGCCAAAACAACATTTTTGTGCTTTTTAGCTATACCCAGGGTGGGCCATGATTCTGCCTTTCAGCCTGTGAGGACCAGGGATCTTCAGGTATCAGAGCTGGCCACACTGCTTTGGGGAGACATTCTTTGTGCAAGTGACAGCTGGGTCCTGTTTGGAGACCTTTGCTCCCTGAGACAAGGCAGGATGGCTGGGATCTCCAAAATGTGTACACATGACAAGTAGCTGTGTGTGTATAAGCACAGACACAAACAGATGTACAGGTGTGTTTATGTATTTATATGCATGCACTTCACCTTTCACCTGGGCCACAGGGACTTTCTGAAGGGGGTAGCCCCCATGGAAGAATGAGTCCAAGAACAAGCGACTTCAGAGCAGTCCAACTCCTGTTAATTTTTACAGCTGGAGCAGAGAACTCTTGATATGTTTGAACACCCTGTGTATCTCTACTGGAATTAACTTTTGGAAACACCATGGTGAACAATAATGCAGCACTGTGACGAGGTGTTTCAGCAAAGCTCAGGCTCTTTCCCCCCTGTCCAGCTGCAGTGGCCAGGCAGAGCTCTGGGTTATGTAAGATGGGAATCAGATGGCTGATACAACTCTTGCTTCAGCAGAGGAGAGATGCTGCCAGCTGGGCATTTGAGCAGCCCTGCCTCTTGAGTCTGAAACAAGAGCAATTCAAAAGAGAACATAAATATAATATTTAAACATAAATATTTTGGGGCTTAATGCTGTTGGGTTTGGTGGTTGTTTTTTTTAAAAATTTATTTATTCTTGCTGAGAAAAACTTGTGGTTAGTGGGCTTTTACTCTGCATTTCCTGTTTCATGCCGTCTTTTTCATACTGTAAAATACTGAATGCAAGATAATTCAAAACAAATTGTTTATTGTCATGTTCTCAATGGCTGTTGAGGCATCACACCCTTCTTATCTAGCTGTCACCTCACTCCTGTGAAGACTGGACACATGAGACTTGTCTTAGGGAAATCCCAATCTTTCAGGTTTTTACTGCATTTGGGATTACCTTGGTTTGTAGCACACTGTAGTTTTAGTTTCATCCATGTTATGCAAGATTTTTTGAAAAGAATTCTGGTCAGCATCAGACACAGTGTCTCTTGTTAGGTTACAAATTGTTCTGTACAGCAAAGGAGAAGAACTGATGCTTCAGGAAGGGAAAAGACTAGGATGCAGATTCCTTGGCATCTGTTTCCAAACTGAGCAATTTACTGTCTGTGTTGGTGCCTTGCACAGGCCACTTACACAAAGGTCAGGCACCCCCCAACAGCCCCTCGTCCTATGGTGACTCAAAAGCACAAACATTATGCTCTTTAGGTTTACTTTATAGAACTTCCAACACACCACATAGCAAACCCCTGAAGCTGCTGATGCCACATACTCTTCGTTGGCTGAAGCTCAAAAAAGCCAGCAGCACATAAGAGGCTGATCCCAGCAATTCCCCTTTGCTGCTCTCTAATTAATGGTGCTGCTCCCCCTTCCACCAGCTCCCAGGGACCATATGGTTTAATGGTCCTGGATACCTTAGCAGTGCCCAGGGGCCTCCTAGACTCTCCTGTGAGTGTGGCCTTGCTGTGGCAGCTGAACATGTTGGGTGACACTGTAGGTATGGTCCAAAGGGCAGGGAGTGCAGATGGAGGGGAAAATCCAAAGAAACACAGAGGAGACACTGGTCAGGGTGATGACCTCTTTTTTTTTTTTTTTTTTTTTTTGAGTGAGTTTCTTGGCTTTATTTTCCAAAGAGAGGGCTTCATGGAAGTCAGCAAGATGCCATACTGGAACTTCGGGGTGCCCCCTCCAAGCACGTGTGGCTGCATTGCCAGGCCCCATGGGGGAGATCCCATGTCCCAGGGAACATCTTGGCCAACAGCACCGACAGCATGTGCAAACATTCCACCTCTGGGAAACAGGCTGAGCTACTGAACATGCCTCCAGTTATTATAATGGAATTATAATGATGGGTAATTCTCCGATTGCAGCCTGGAAACAATGCTGGAAATCTCACTTGGAGACTGAAAAGCACGCAAAGGTCTCCCTTTGCTCTGTCAATACCATTTGAGTCCTGGTGAGACCCCACCCAGCTCGGGCAAATCAAACCACATCCATTTCCTCCATCTCTGCATGGTCTAGCAAGTGTCCTGAAAGGTCTGGGGTGGATTTGCAGCTTGTAAATAGTGCATAGCCAGGAACCCCTCCTAAGGAAAGCAAGAACCCTCTGGAAGATGTCAAGAAGACAAGACTGCATATCACAATCATGTAACAAGGAGGTGGTGAAATTGCTGTTGCGTTAGAGCTGAGCAACTCGTGATTGCTCTGTCCTGCAAATATTTTCACTGTTTAAATGTTTTTCCTTACATGAAAATATAGGTGATGATAAGCATTTTTACAAAGAAGGTGTGAAAAAAAGCTCTATAGGGGCAATCAGCACTGGTTCATTTTGATAACTTTGAAATGTTTTTTATCCAGCCACGTTAAAAAAAAATCATTAGCTTAAATTGTGAAGTCAAAAGTAATTTTGAATGAAACGAATTTTTCATTTTGAAGATGATAAAAGGGCAATTTCCAACCTTTAAAATACAATTGAAATTGAAAAATTTGCCCAGTACAACACTTCCAGGGAAGGTGCTTTATTTCTCATATATTAGCATTTTTGGGTGACAATACGGTTCATCAAAAACCTCTGTACCTCAATAATCTGCATCTAGGCTTCCCCTGATTGCATGGTGACTGTGTGTTGCCTAATTGTGTGTGACTAATACAATTTCATGTGCATTTCCGTGCACTGGGGATTCATTGTTGCCACATACTACCATTGGGAAATCTCTGAGCGTGTGTCTATGAAACAATGACAGGGAGACGAGTACCTCCTCTGGAGAAAAGACCTAGGAGGAGGCAGATGACTGGGAGCAAAAAATTATCAAGGCAGAACAGAGAGAAAACAGAGCAGCTGAGCTTCTCCCTGGTTTGCAGGGCACAAAACCTCCTCTGTCAGGCAGGACTTACTGGGACAGTGTTTGAGAGGTCGTCTTTGAAGATGAGAACAATGGAACCTAAGCAATGCTTGAGAAAGGAGGGGAGTGAAAGAGAGCTTTCCTTCTTAGGGAGAAATATCCTGGGTCCGCGGAGCCAGGTGGACCACAAGTCCTTAGCAGCTTGAGGAAGGCAGCTTAAGTGACACTTGATTCCCCAGGGAGAGAAAAAGAGAGAAGGGGTACAAGTGAGCTCCAAACAAGTTGCTGTCCTCAGTGAGAGCCAGCAGCCAATGGTTATAGCAAACCTCCACTCAAAGTTCACTTTGCATGGCTTGTACAGCAGGTACAGAGGGTATAGAGCCCCCTGACCAGCACTCACACTCCCAAAATGGGCACCTTTCCAACCCCTTTGTGCAGCAGCACGCAGGCTGCTGGAGAGGAAGGTTGGTTTGTGAACAAGCACTTGTCACACGGGGCTGCTGGTCCCACATCTCCATCCCCTGCTATAAAACCCTGTGTGGTGGTGGAGGATTTCCAGGGACCAGGCATGCAAAGGGGAGGAGGTACCTAATTCAGAATGGGCCCTGGAGGTGTTTAAGAGATGTGTAGGTGTGATGCTTAGGGACTTGGTTTAGTGGTGAGCTTGGCTGTATTAGGTTAATTGTTGGACTTGATGATCCTGGAGGTTTTTTCCAATCTAAAGGGTTATACCATTCTGTGATTCTATGCAAAGAAATACACCTCGTTTGATACTGGATGGGGATGCTCATGAGTTCCTTAACCAGGAGGCTGAAATGAGTCACCATTTCACTAGGAACACCAGGGAATCATGCCCTGTGGCTTGGCAGTGGGGATGTGTTCCTACATGGTGGCATATCCTATCAGTGGGTTGGGTGAGTGAGAGGGAACATGCAAATATCCTCCCTAAAAGGGCCATGACTTGTTTGGTGCAAGTCTTATATGTGTTTAGAAAACATCATCTAGAAAGTGTCCCCCTGGGAATTAAGGTATTTCTCCACCTAGTTTCGGGATGTTGGAGGTGTTAAATGGCACCATGACATAGCCACTTCTAGATTTACATTTTGGACTTGATTGCCTCAGTTTCAGCCATGTGTGCCTGCACAAAACCACCCTGCACAGGAGGGGTAAATCTGAGTGTAAGTCCAATTGAAAGCACAAGGCATTCAGAAGCTGCAGAGAGGGGAGCCCTATTAATACTAGCGAGCAAGGGGATGCAAATGGCCATGTCCCAGGGGAAGTACCTGCTTTTTGCCATGTTTATAAAATAAAAATAAATGAAACCAGCAAAAGTCCTGAAGAGTCCACCACTCACTACTGCTGGAGGGGAGGGGCAGGAAAGCCCTTTGATGAAAACTTTAGTGAGAGTGACAGGCTTTCCCCTCCTGGCTGCTGTCCCAGCCAAGCTGGCTGCTTGTGCAGGTGGCCACAGGTCACTGCCCTACCCAGCCTGCCTCCTCTGCTAGCCACAGACCCTGGAGAATGGCCCTCTTCCTGGCCCCTGCCTACAGACTGTAGGCTTTACAGGAATGTAAATAGTGCATATGGCAATAGAGTTGTCATTATTTTTATAATTGCGGCTAATGCTGCCTGAAATAAAAAAATGAGATAAATAATAAAACCTGTTCTGCAAGTAAGATGACAGGAAAAGGCCTTTGTAATCAAACAGGAGGGACTCATCCCTTTTCCTCTTCTACAAGCCTCTGCTTTGTTGCCTACAAAAGTTTCATTGTCACAATTCAGCGTTTTCTTCTTCTTTCTTATCCTTCCCCACTGACTTAGCATATTTAGTCCCTTCTCTCTACTCATCCCAGGTGCCCACAGTTACACTGATTGTTTATCATCTTGTTGATCCCCAAAGCCTTTCACTAACCACGTAGCTGGCTTCTTGCTTCTCAGATGTCAGAGTTCTTTGAGGCAAGGGCTCCCCTTTCTGAAGGGTCTACACTGCTCGCAGCACACAGCACCCCTAACCCTGGCACCGGCCTGATTGTCTCTGGCATCTCACAGAGGGGTTTCAGAATCCACCACAATAGGTTGGCTAATGAACTTGTTGCTACAGCTGGGCTGGTCTCCTGAGACATCTCTGTGTGGAGGGAGTTCTCTGAGAGAGAGAGAGAGGATACACAATTTTGGATTGAATACAGGGCTCCAAAAAGGAAGGTGACTCATTGAGCCTAATCATTAGGGTGTGTGATGATATTATCTAATGAGGAAACGCTTGATGATGCTTTTAGAGACTGCAGAGAGCAGTGAACTGGCTGTAGAGGAAATCAGAATGTGAGCACTTTCGACATAAACAGTGTTCAAGAAATGGGATCTGAAATGTCTTTGGGGAGAAGAGCAGAGCAATTTCAACACCCTCAAGCTTGCATCAGGGTGTGTTGCTGCTTCTGTTTAATCTTAGTCGTTCACATCATTCTCTCCTTAAATAACCAGCTCTCTAGAATTCAGGACAAAGGAGCCTTGCCTAAAGAACAGATGTCATCTCATTTTTTTTCTGAAGCTTGTGTTTGTTGCCATTGTGTTTTTTTCTAAGTTGAATTGTGGATGAGGTTTTAATTAAAGGAAGCTCTCAGGTTGGTGTAGGTCCCAAATCTAGGTTTAGTCAAGCAAGGGATTTTACAGAATCTCCAAGAAAAAAAGAAACATTTCAGATGTTGCTGTTTTGTTTTGCTCTGGGCTTTTTCTTCATTTTTTGTTGTGTTTTTTTTTGTTTTGGTTTGTTTTTTTTTTAAGAAATCTCCTTGAAATTGTTTGCTTGACTTCCTCTAAAGAATCTTCAGCTTTTTGCTACCTCATGAGAACTAGAGAGTGAAACCATGTAGAAACACCAAGTGGTAGTCCCCATTCTCTTTTTTCTAAGCTGAGAAAGATGAATGAACAAGCTGCCTGGCACATTTCTTACTCCTGGCACTACTTGTCTAAGGCAGCTGTGACATACCAGGGCAGTTTTCAGTAAGGGTCCACAGTGATGAGTATTGTCAAGCCCCAGAAAAGTCAGTAGAAGGAGAAGACTCTAAACACCTCAAAAAAAAAAGCCTATTTATATGTATTCAGCAGGTGGGAATTTGGCCCTGGTTATCTTACTTAAGTTCTCAGCATCTGATAAATTGATGTATTCATCTGAAAGGAATAGTGCAGAGGGAATAAAAACACCACCAACTAAAACTTTTCCCTTAAAACAGCTAGAAAGCTCTGCCCTTCCAAAAGTTACACCACCATCAAATTAGGCTTTCTTTGCACACAAATTTTCAGTCTTACTTAAAATCCATTACAGATAGTGGTTTAAGCTTGTCCTTCATGTATTCAAATTAAACAAAGCTGACAGAGCACATGCAGCCTCCTGCAGACCTCTGACTAAATGATGTTAAACTGGTATAATACACTTGGATACTTTTCACGAGCATGGACTCCAACCTTTGCAGCTCTGGGTGTACATGAGATTTCAGCTCTTTTTTAAGTAAGAGAAAATGAAAGGAGAATAGAGCCACGATCAAATGAAGGTTAAGGTCTTGTGTGAGCGCTGTGGCAGCTGTATCTCTGATGCAAATGTCTGCAGAAATATCAGGAAACCCTGGTGCAGGTGTTTGGGAATCCAGACATAGTTACACCAACACTTTTTTCTTTCTTTTTTCTTTTTTTTTCTTTCTTCTGCTCTAACTAAATACATCTCTGGGCTTAACAGCACTGTGTGGGCTAAGACCAGGCTGGTCTCACGGCTGCAGCTGTGTGTATGTGCGTGTGTGTGTGTGCATTCCTTCTCACTCTCGTAAATGTGCAGCAAAAGTGTGAAAAAAGAGCAGCTGGCACATCTGAGAGAGAAAATTGCAGTGGAAACATGGCATATTTTTTTAGATCTTGGTTACTGTGAAACAAATCGTGAGAGTTCCCATCTTCTTAGGAAAGACTTAAAGTTCAATTTAATCAAAACCTGGGCTCACAGTCCCCTGTGACCCCAAGGCCAGTGACATCCTGGAGTGTTCAGAAGGCATAGTCTGGGGTGTTTCTCTTCTAATTGATTAAATCTGACCATCCCTCAGACCTGTTTTATTGTTGATAATCACACAAAGACAGGAAGTGATGAGGACACTCGGCATTTCTGCAGACAAGGAGGCCATCAAACACTGCATATCTGGGTCTCCTTTCCACGGTGTCTTTGCAAAACCATTTGACGTGGCCGTCAGGAAGGAAGGATGTGCTTCAGAGGTGGTAGCTGAAAACTTACCACAGCAGAAGAGCCAGTTTGAACTCTCGTCATAAAATATTCTTCTCTTGAGTGCAGCTGTGCTTGTAACAGAGATTGGCTGAGTCAGGAGAGCACATAAAGAAAAGCAGGAGCTCAGCTCTTCAGCTGCTAACACATCCCACACAGAAGGGGACTAGGTCCTTGCAGGTGCTGCACAATCTTCCACTGCCTCCTTGCAGTGCACCCTTGTAGCTGGGAAGGAGAGACAAACTTTTACAACACTCACCAGGGAAAATTCACCAAGCAGGTCAGCTTAGGGCAGTGTTAGAAACCTGTGGGACATCCACTCCATCAGTGAGACTTTAGGCCCAAAGGTTTCAGTTTGCTTTTATGGCACAGTAAAGCTGGGCTGACTCAAGGGACCTGGGCATGGCCTTTCTCAAGCAGTTCTGCAGGAAAGAAAGCATCCAACACCTGAGAACATCCCTTCTTTTTTTCTTCTCCAGATCTTTATGACCATGAAGATCTGGTATCCTCCTGACCAGGTACTGACAGACCTCCTGGAGGAGGGTGGAAGGAGCACGGAGGGGCAGAGCTCTTTCCCACTCCTCCATCCTGGAGCTGGTGCTTCAGGCAAACATGGTTTGGTGGTACATCCCCAAACCCAAGAGACGGCCAGCAGAGATGTACCCCTGCAACAGCAGCCACAGCCTTGCCTGTACTTCACCAGAATCAGTTGCTTTGGGCCGTGCTCCCCGATGCAAACCCACTGCTGTGCACAGCACTCACCAAGCCACTGCCACCCTCCGAGGGTCAGCTAAGCCAGGGGACTTCGTGATCCTGCTCAGTGGCTCTGCTGGTAGGTCCTACATCCTTGTGATCCTGCTCAGTGGCTCTGCTGGTAGGTCCTACATCCAAGAGACCAAAAATATAAGATCAGTTTTCTCAATTAGGTGAGGACAGCAGATGAATATATAAAATAATAATAAGAAGAATAAGTTTAAGAATATTAAACTTAGTAGCCTCTCAGCATTCCACTCTTCTGTGAATGTGATTCAATGTTGTTGTAGAAAAAATAGCACTTAAAAAACCTGATTTAGTTCTTTGAGGAGATTACAAAGTTGCCTGATAAAAGTAACTACGCAGATATGCTATACTTAGATTTTCTACTAGGGGATTGAGCTAAAACCATGACATCCTGCTTAAAAAATAGCACAGAATAGTAGGAACCAGAGGATATGTGAGACAGATTGAGAGCTGGATAACTGACAGATCTCAAAATGTTGTTGTCAGTGAGGACTCATCACCGAACAACAAATTCCAAGCAGGTTTGGGACTCAGTCCTGCTTTACCCCATGTTTTTTTATCATCAGTCTGGAAGACAACATAAAAGGGCCACTGGCAAAGGCATCAATACCCATCTTTGGTGGCGAGGTGGTTGAAGAGGCAGCCATGCCAAGGCTTGGTGACTGCAGGGTAAGCAGGGCTCACTTGCAATGCATTCCTGCAGTCCAGGAGGGAGGAACAGGGAAGGTTGTTCATTACAAGCAGGACTGGCTGCACGTGTGGCAGAGCTCCTGAGCAAGGGCTGGAGGTTGTTATGGATGAGTGGTTCAGCACAGACACCTCTCCTGGCAAATGGAGGCAAGGGCTGCCTGGGATTAAGCAGACAGGGAAAGTAGTAAGTAGGAGTAGGGAGGTTAATTTTCATCCACATAAAGCACTGAGACTAAAGTGGATAAGATAACACAACCAGGCCTGGGGCTCATATTTTAATATTCAAAAGGTGGTTAAAGTGAGGGCAGGAAAGAGCCACAGAAATGAATTAAGGAGTAGAGAAAATGCCTTAGAGCGAGATACTGAAATTGTTCGATCTATTTCATGCACCCAAAGGGGGAAGGAGGGGAATATTGAAGGGTGAGTTAAGATCAGCGTATAAGTAATTCCGTCAGATGAAAACAAGGAGTGTTCAATGTAGTAGAGAATAGCATAAACACCAACCACCACTGGCAAGAAGATGAAACCAGACAAATTCAAATTAGCTGCAAGGTGCACGTGTTTAGGAAAGAGGTGATCAACCACTGGAACAAATGACCAAGGGGAGTGGCTGCTTCTCCTTCTCTTGATATTTTCAGATCATGACTAGACACCTTTTTGGAAGAGATCTTTTAGGTGAGCACAAGTAATGGATAGATGGGTAAGAGCAATTGTTATGCACTCAGTGTGTCAGATTACAGTCTAATGATTGCCCCTCACCTAAACCCTCTCAGCCCTGGTACCAATCCACTCCCACACAGAGATGCCCTGTGCATCTGAACAGCACCCTAGGTCACCACAGTTAGCACCTGGGCTGCTTAGTGAACTTAGATAGGAAGTCTGTGCCAGAGCTTGATTGTAGAGTAACCCCTGATTGGCACCTTCAGACACTTCAGACTTCAGACACTATTTTCCCTGCAAGAGCCAAAAAACTGTATGTAGGTCATCCAAACTTTCCCCCAGAAACAGCCTCTGGGTATAACAACAGTGTGGCAGATACAGCATCAGATCATGCATTAGTGTATCTGCTTGTAAAGGTTGTGCCTTCGAGGCATCGGCTTGGGCTGGGAAAGAAAGGTTCACCTCTCTCCCAGCATGGGCAGTGTAGATAGATGGCCTGACCCTAAGGTTTTTGATCTCTCCCTCTTCCTTCATCATTTAGGCAGTTCCTCCTGTACAGCAATATATAAGTTGGTCAAGAACAAAAAGAGAAGAAAACATGCTGTATTTTCATGCCCTTAGCAGGGCTGGAGCAGCAACTGGGGAGAAGGGGCTTTACGTTAAATTTCCCCTTGAGTTACTCACACGTGCAGGCAGACTGCACTACTGCTGAATCACTTTTTTTTTTTTAAAACAGAACATTATACGTGTGAAAATATAACACTGCCATGGTCTATAATGTGCCAAGGCCTCACCAACACATGCAAAGAAGGGGAAAGCTGTTCATGTGTGACGACCCACTAAGCCTCTACATCATGTAGCCCCGAAGAATATTTTACCTCCTGTATCCTTTTTGGTTAAATGAAACCCAGATTGGGTACCAAAGTTAAAAATAGCTATACAGTTTATATAACAGCACCTATATATTTTTAAATATAAATTCAACCTGTCTCTTCTTTTCAAATCCCATCTGCCTGATGCCCCTGAGCAGTCACCCAAGGTCTGACGATCTCTGCCTTCTTTCTTTGCTACCCCAAGGAGAAAGCCCTCTAAATCCAGAAGGCAGGGGTCCTGAAGTTTTGCATTGTGTTCCCTCAGCCCAGAAGATTTGGGCCCTCTTGAAGTCCTCTCTGGCTGGTGAGCAGTGCGTGGGCTGGCACGTGCTCCTTTCTGTGCCTTGGCTCTGTCCCTGAGGACGCCTCAGTTTAGGACTGGGGTGCTGGTGTCTGCATTCATGATGAGTAAGCTGTAAGTCCCCAGCCTGCTCTGCTGAGTCCAGAGGAACTATACTGGTCATGGGACCCACTTCAGGAGAGAGGATGGTGTATTCAAGCGCCTCTGTGTCCTAAAAGAGATGTGTTCTGGCACTGGTCACCCATGAAATCCAAAATGAGTTAGAGATACCCACTACAGTCACAGTCTCCATAGTTCAGGGCACCTGGTTTCACTGGAAGTCAGTGAGACCATTTTTTCCCAGCCATTCTGGCTCCTCCACACATCCCACTGGACACAATTGTACCACACAAGCTGCGTGTGCTTACTACACATCTTAACTATGGACTTTGCTCCTACAGTGCCAGTCCTCACGGAGTGTATTGCCATGGGATAGACCTCATTTGGTGGGGTTAGTGTGAGAATTTTGGGGTCTGACACAAATCAGAAGCCTCTGAATTGTGCCTGGGTGGGTAGGGAAGGCACCCAGGGGATGACCAGTGTTGGAGATGAAGAAACAGAGTTGCTGCTGGTGCACAGCAGAGTCTGGGTTTCCATATGACATTCTACTCCCTGCTCAGCCCCCTCGTGCTCAGGACCAGGGCACCTGGCAAGGCAGGATGTTCTGCTCCACAGGGTAATTTTCCTCCGACGCGGTCAGGCAGGATCTGGGCCCTTCGTCCCACCTGTGCTTGTGCCAAGGGCCAGAGCACAGCACAGCACTAATCCAAGGCTGGTTTCTGGGACAGATTGTTCAGCCAGCCCCTAGTGCTTAATGCATGATCTCACCCAATGGCCTAGTTTTTCTAGTGATAGTGCTTTTCAGGAGCTTTGCAAAGCCATATAATCTGAGGGGTATCAAGATGTGAATCCGTCCATCCATGGTAAAACCAAGCCCCACGAAAACATCTTAGCCATGAGTAAGTGACAGTAGCTGATCTGACCAGCATGGCAGCTCTGACAGAATAATACCAACAGTTAAGCACTTGAGCTCATTATTCAAAATCTGACTTGCTAAGGCTGGGCAAGCATCCTCCTCATTCGACTCAACCACTGCTGTGGGAAGGCACATGGCAAAAGTGCCACGGGCCGGTGGATGGGGATGAGAGGGGGGAGGAGAGCTGGGGACTGTGCCTGGAATCTTGCAGGCTGCTGCCCTGACAGAGGGAAGATGGGTATGTGGCATTCTCTGCTGGCATGCAAACAGCTGAGTCTATCTGTTATCTGGCACACAAGTGTTTGGCCAGCTATTTACCAGCTCACAAACAGATAAATATGCAGAGGAGGGTGCTCACAGCTTTCCCACAAAAGGGAAGAGTGAGAAAGAAAGAGACACAGCAAAAAAAAAAAAAAAAAAAAAAGAGAGAGAAAAACAACCCCAAAAAAGAGAACAGGAGTGAGAGTTGTCAGTGCCCGCAAGCACTCGCAGGAATAATAGCAATAATCACTGTCATCCGTAAGAGGCTCTTGCGCCAGGTTCAGCCTCTCCCCCTCCCTCTCTCCCCTCGCCTTGCTGTCTGAGTCACTGGATCTGAGTCACACTCCTGTTCTATTCCTGTACCCTTCCCTTCAGCTGGGGATGTAGATTTGTTTTGGCTGGAACGATCTGGGCACAGGAGGGACCATCTGCTGCTAGTTCTTGCTTGCTTTGCTCTTGTTTCTTTCCCAGAGAAGGGAAGTGAGTGCTGCCATTGCAATAATTCAGAGGGAGCATGCTGGGAACATACACCCCTTACTGTACAGCCAAGGACTGCCATTTGTCATCTGAAGGCTTGTTATCCATGGCTGACCCTGAGCAGTTGTCTCCACGTGCTTAAGCAAGCAGCTGACAAAATCACTTCGCTGCATATCAGCTCTTTCCCAAGGAGGGTGTTTTACCTTTGGTCAAACCCCAAACTGTTTTTGAGGGAGCTGGGGTGGTTAGTACAGCCTGCACATCACTGTGATGAAGGAGAGGCACGTGAAACAAGCTGACAGCATGCAGGGACTTGCAGTCAGTGTGCACAGCGAATGTTATGATGGAAGGAGTGCTCCCTTCTGGTTTTCCCATCAGGAGCAGCAGCCACAGTCAGTGTGTGCACTCTGTCTTTTGCTGCAATAGTAGTAATTGGCAATGGTGAGGAAATGCAAATGACTTAATGCCTAATCCACCACAACCAGTGTGTTGGCTGATTCCTGCATCCTCTTCCCGAATAGGAAAGTCAGCAGAGCAAAGGTGTGTGAGAGAATTCACCAAAGAGCTGAACTAATGATGGACTGGAGGATGGGCTGAACCAGCAAGAGCAAAGGTCTGGGAGAGAACAAAGTCACACTACAGGCATACCAGGGCTTTCAGGAGTGACCAGACCTTTAAGAGGCTCTGTGTCTGAGGTATCTCTCTGGAGGGATCTTTGAAGGATGTGGCAGTTGGAGGCCTCCAAAGGAGAGGCTGCTCCTGCAAGCTGTGCTCAGGCATCCCAGAAATGAAGGCCCCATGGTGAAGACTTGCTTTTGGAAAGCTTAATCCTAAGGCTGTGCAGCAAAAGCAAGTATTTGCCAGACCTTTTTACAGGAGAGACAGCAGAAGGAATTGCTTCATGCCTGAAAGAGAATATAGCTGTCTACTCAATAACAAAGCCTGAATCCCGAACCCTCTGGAAAACCAAATAAACATTAAAGCAGTGTCATACTTTTAATTTACAGTCCATGGGGCTTGTGAACTTTACCTAAACTCACAAAGCCCTGAAGCACTCTGTAGTGAGTGCTCATGCAAGCCCTGAAGACACATCCATCTCCAGTGACACCTTTCTCAGTCTCATTCTTCACTGTGCCCCCTGAAAAAAATTTATACTGGATTTCCCAAAATCTGAAAGTTTTAAAATGCTTTTAAGCTGCCCATTCCAGACTGGGGAGTACTCAAATGCCTGCAGATCAGGGAGCCCTCAGCTGCAGACTGACTGATGATAGCCACCGTGCTGATGTCATATCCCCGGAGGATCAGGGTTGTCAGGCAAATTGATTCTCTAAAGAGTGATCTCGGCTCTAATTTCAGCACAGTGGCAGCTCTTTTTGGGGCAAAGATGCTCCAAAAGCAGTTTGGTTTTTGGGACATTGCTCAGAGGAGCTGAATGTCAGCACATGCAAAACCACCATCTCTACTGGTCCATGTGTCACATCAACATCTAAGGCACTTACAATGTTAATGCCTATAATGCAGAGGGAAATCAAATTACGAAAAGAATCTGACTAAAAAGATCTGGGCCATATTCTTTGTGGTTGGAGAATGCCTACATCATTCTTAATGGAGTTGTGATGATGTGACTGACCCTCCCTACAAGTGGTGGCTAGACACTCACATCACACTTCCACCCAATCTAACTCTAATTTGCTCTGGGTCTGAGTCATTTGCCAAGTCAGAGACAAGATGCTTCACCTCCAGTGGCTGAGATGGGCACCTGGTTGTTAAGGCTTGCCTTGCAGGTGTTCTCCAGCCAGGACCTCTGGCTCTGAAGGCTGCCAGCACAAGCCACCAAAGGACGGTCCCTGCCGCAAAAACCTTGTAGTGCATGCAAATACCAATGCAGGTGCTTCCTGACCTCTTCAGGGGCTGGACACCAGTTACAACAAAGAAGAAGCCTGGCAGAAGAAGTTCACAAGAGAGACAGGTTAATTACCCAGCTCTTTCTGGGGTGCTGGTTTGTTATTTTCAGTGCTTTTATTCAATTTCAGATTATGCAAATCCACCTGGTGTCCAATAAAGCTCCTGTCCCACCTCACGACTGATTCCTGCTCCCATCCCTGCTCCCAGCATGACCCTGTCCCAGCAGAGAAACCCTGACCCCACAGGACTTCTGAGACTGACTGTGCCAAGTTGCCTGTCAAGACCTACCAGTTTCTCCCAGCTGGGATTTAACTGAGATACATTTTTCTGTTTTCCACAGCCTTTTCTGAGGCAATTCTCTAAAAGGGATCATTCAGTGTACAACACTTGATCACTTGCTTTGCCCATTTCCATTTGAGATGGCCACTTACTTCAGCTTTTCTCACTCCAAGAGACATGGAGGGGGAGTTCTGACCTATACAAATTTAAAAAGCATGTTAATTGCTATCATAGTTTTTTCCTCCCCTTCGTGCAGGAGATGTTTCGTGTGTGCTCTCCACTATGCATTATTTAGCAGGAAGGACACCCAATTCCTCTCAAAGATACAAGAGGAACCAAAGACCAGTCTGGGGTCTTCAATGACATTGCTTTCCCCTTAATGCTCCTTTCTTCCTTTTTGCATCCTCTCTCTTCTGCCCACCAGATTTTATCCTTTCCAAATCTCCAAAACACGAGGTTGATCACAATCAGCTTAAGGCAACGCGTGAGCAGAGACAGCTGATCTTTGCCAGTCTGCATTTTTGATCCCAAGGACTCTGAGGATGATGTCTCCTTTTCCTAGGCACGCTTCAGGACACCCTGGAATTGCACTACATGCCAGTCACTGAGATTTACAGCTCAGCAAGTTCAACCTTAGATTCTCTGAATAACGTGCACACGTCTTGCTAAAACTGGTGCATTCAGCGAAGGCTTGACATATTATCTTATGCAGCTGTATTAAAAACACCCTGCCCCTTCAACCATAATAGCCCAGGCACACATTACAGCTCTAACCACATGACATAGCCCAGTGCTGTCCCTTAACTGCAAACCTCCCATCTGCAGATCTGCCACATCTCCAGAGTCAGGTTTGTTTCTGACTAAGAGATCTTGAAGAGTAAATGTAGGATAGGAGGAAAACGCATGGAATGAAGACCAAGAGAGGTACAGGCACTTAGCAACAGCCCATTCGCCCTGAGTTTGCTTCAGAATTTGCCAGGTAAGACACATGTTGTTGACTAGAAAATATTTATTATTACCGCTGGCCCTAAGCGACCAAGTGTGAAATGCACAGCCTACTTTCCCTTTCGCTGAGCCCTGACAGCCTCACTGAAGAGGGCTCCTCCTGTGCCAGGATTTTACCTGCCTGTAGACAAGCCTGATATTTTGGTGTCCCAAATGATGGGGCTAAGGCAATCCTCTGAGAAAAAGTCACCTTCATTGCTGCTATACTCTCCAAAACCCAGCTGTACCTCAGCAAGGCTGGACTCACCAGAGAGTCCAGAGTCACAAGGCATTTGCAAAATGTGTCTGAATCATCCAGTTTGCACAAGCATTTGCACACCAAGACTGATAACATGCAGGATCAGCCTGATCCCTAAGAGCAAACATGGAGATCTGTGTCCCACACAGCCAAGGCTAAGGCTTTTCCCCAGAATGGCACACTACACTGATTCTGGACACATGCATGCACCTCTCCTGCAAACCCAGCCAAAACCTGGGCAGCAAAATGAGTTTGAGACTCTGTGAAAACCAGAGAGAGGTTCAGATGTGAGGACATGAGAGGCAGCCCCAAGGCAGCTCTGGCTCCCGCCATTTCCAAACTCCTCATCCTAAGCAAAGAAGAGTTTACCCTGATCTTTACCATCTGATGCACATTAAGAGGAGAAATTCAATATCAGTGTTCCCCTAGACTTGCACAGGACACTCAGAATTTTATGGTACTGCACTTATAATTTCATCCTGCCAAAGAACAGCCCACAAAGTGACTGGAATTTATTACAGCAAGATTAAACAATAATAATAAGTTTACAGAACAACCGGGATGAAGATGAACACACTCAGAAATCTTGAACACTGTGAGTTGTATCCATAGCCCTGAAACAGCAGGAACCAGGAGGAATTCCTCCAATGAGACACAGTGATAAAAACCTGATGCAATCCACCTCTAAGGCAGG
Organism: Lanius collurio; assembly: GCA_020086605.1. NCBI lineage: Eukaryota > Metazoa > Chordata > Aves > Passeriformes > Laniidae > Lanius > Lanius collurio. The sequence continues at coordinate 15,083,593 of JACBWW010000019.1, forward strand.
ACCAGTGCTTGGGAATCAGCGAAACCAGACCCTTTGTTTCTGAGCGATGACAGCTTCGAAGTTTTAATGTTTGTAGAGAGATGTTTTCACCAAATATGATACACAGTGATTAAAATAATGAGCTGGAACAAGCTGAAGTTATAATTGCTCCTTTTCTCTCCCTCCCCTGAGTTGGTCTGAGTGCTTCGTTAACTACCTTGATGAACCAATCAAGAGTTGGCTAAATCAAGGAAGGAGCAAACAAACCCTGGGAGACATCCCTACAAGAAAAGACATAATCTGGACACTGAGCTTTGAAGGCAAGCTGTATAATGAGAGCTGACTATATCTCAAAATCCATGTTAGCTTGAATGAACTTATGTAATAAACATTTATCACAGAACATATGTCACTGAGCACCTGCCAGACTTCAGGAATAGAGCCAACGCAGCTTGAATCATATATGTATTAAAAAAAAACCAACTTGGCGGCAGGAGGCTAGCAGACGCTTTTACTAGAAAAATCAGAAGTGATTTTGAGAGGAGCAGAAATTTCCTGAAACCTCTCTCACTCCATGTGGGAATATAGCACTTGGAAAAAGCAAGAGGCTGATCAAGCTGTGCTGAGTGGAGGGAGCGGGATGAGCTCCTCTGCTCGTCCCCTCTGGAGTTTGTCCCTGCCTCCCCACTGCTCCCCTGCCTGTGCTGCAGCCCATGGATGAGTGCTGTACTCGGGGCTCATGCCTGGCTCTGCTCAAGCAAAGAGGCAGCACTGGACAGTGCAGGGCAGCTGCTGGAAAAACAGCAAGCACAGGGCTGAGCAGGGCTGGGAGGTGAATTTATGGTGAGAGGAATAAAACTACCTAGCTTGGGGGGAAGTCAGCACCAAAATCAAGCAGAATGAGGTGGCTGAGGGGTGAACTGGGACTGTGAGTGGGAAGGGGGTTCAGAGCAGCAGTGCTCAGTAGAAGCCACAGCAGCAGAAGGACAGGGCAGGATAGTGCATGGGCTTGGGCAGGGCAGAACCTTGTATGGGATTTTCTTCCTGGGTCAGTGCTCCCTGTGGAGCAGACGCAACACAGCGAGGAGCCAGGGATAGGAGGTGTTTCTGTCTGACACAATAATGAGCATCAGGGCAAGCACAAGGCTGTACCAGGCATGAATTGTTAAACTTTGGACACAGGCTGGGGGTGAGAAACTGGAGAGAGATGTGAAGCAAAGGTGACAGAGCCAGGTGAGAGGAGAGGAAGGGGACTCCCTTGCCTCTCCCCTGATGGGCATATCTGCACCAATTGTACTTTGTCCAGAGCTACCCTGCTCTCTCAGGCACCCACTGCAGGGCATCCCTGACAGCTCCATCCCTGCTGGAGTTGACAGACCTGCTTTGCCCTGCAGCACAATTAACTCAGGCCATGCAGGAGATGAGTGTCCTGCTTGCAGGCTGTGTGTCAGCAGTGCTGGAGCAGGCGTGGGTATCTCTGAAGGGCAGTGCCTGTGCACTGAAGCCGGACCCTGAATTTCCTGTCTGTTTTATCACACTTGCAAACAGACAGTCCAACCCAGCCCTGGGGAGCAGGTTCTCCGGGAAAGATGAGCAAGATTTGCTTTGCAGCTGATATCCTCATATTTTTTTACAAAACGAGAACTTATTATGCACTCTTCTTGGCATATGGCTTCAAGTTTCAGGAACTCTGCAGAGCTACCTCAGGCTGAAGAGGGGGAGTGGGGGTAAAGAGCACAGATAGCAGAAGAAGGAAGGCTACTTCAGGAAACATGTATAGGATAGGTCCCCAGAAAGCTGATACTCCTTAAAGACCCATCTAGGTTTGGAGAAGAGAGAAGAGAGAGATCAGCTGGTCAGATTGTCCAAACTACACCTGAGTAAATCCAGACACCACTTCCCTCCTGCTATCTAACTTCAACACTTCTCTGACTGCCATTATTACTGCATCTGAGCACCATGGCTTGTTTCAGTGTTTTTGTCATGTCTTTTCCCTTCTACAGGTGTCCTTGCTTTCCTCTGCAGCTATACATGAGAAACAATGCCTTGGGAAAGATTATCAGGTGATTCCCAACTGACCCTCTGGACTGCTAACCCTAGCTGAAGTGACCCGGGACTTGCCTCCTGACTGTTGACTGACCACCTGCCCTGTGTTTGGGCTAGAACCAAGGGCTTGGAAGCAGCCCAGCACATGCCATGGTGGGGGCTTTGCCTGACCCCATTCATTTTGGTGGTCCTATGGTGAGCTAGACAAGTGTGAGATCAGATCCAGTAAGTGCAAGACTGAAAGGAAGCAAGAGGAAGGAGAGGGCAGAAGTGTGAGGAAGAGCGACCAAGGATGTGTTGGTGCTGTCCTTCTGCAGGGACCTGCTTGTTATTCAGAGGAGCCTCAGGCTGAACAGCCTGGCTCAGACACCCAGGGCATGCCTGCCACTCATTTGCCTCCCCAAATGGCTGATCCCAGCTGCTCCATGGGAAGACAAAAGCCTATCTGGAGCAAAAACCCTCACTAACCACCTGATGGTACAATGCTGATGACAACTGATTCATTGTTATTGCAACTCTCCCTGCTGCACTGAATGCACGGGCTTTCATTAGCACTCATCCATACTGGCCTTGCCACAGGTGTGCAGTACTAACCTGGGACACAGCTTGCTTGCTGGCCTTCAGCTAGTGTCCTGCAGTCACACCACTTGGGTTTTTCGCCCTTTCTCTGTGGAAATGTGAATGCTGATCCTGTCAGCGTGTCAGATTCTGACCTGTGTTTCACCACAGGCATTGCCTCAATAAAACCCTGCTGAAGCAGAACTGTGATGATTCATGGTTGTGCATTTCTTCCACAAGTGTTGAATGTAGGCTAAGATTACAACAGATCTGGTATTGATAGGTACTTAGATTCAGAGTCTTTTGTACTTAAAAATTACATTTAAAAGAAAAGTCTTGTTGAGGATTTGTGGAGGAAAATCGTACTTTGAACAACTACAAAAAATATATGGTGCAGTAAGAGAGGTTTTGCTGGAAAAAAGTTCAAGAGACACTTTTCTCTTTCCATCTCCTCAGCTACCAAATACCATTGTTCCCCTCAGCTCCCCCTCTCCCCATTTATGGATGAAGAATGTCTGTTTTGAGTAGCCAAAACTAAACAGAAGTTGAATTTCCCAGGTGGGAGCTGAGTTTCCTCAGCAAGGAGCTGGTGTGCTCACCCAGCCACCCTTTCCAGCAGCACCCTACTTGTTTTACCATTTCTGGAATTGGGTGATTAAAGGGCAAACCCTTCCTTTCTGTGGTGCTGCACCACTTGGAAGATGTTTTACTCATCTGCTTAACCATAACCTACATCGTGATAATTAATGAGTCAACACTTCTTTCTGCACGTGACGGTGGCTGGAAACAGGTAAGGCACCGAGATAGGCAGGGGGGTGACGCACCCACACAGACACCCCTGGGGCTGACTCTGCACTCCCACCACCCTGAGGAGTCTCCACTGGGGGTTGCACATGTGGGATGGACACAGCTCATCCACCATCTGTGACAAAAACACCCGACCCATCAGCCCGACGGGGAAAAGAAAGAGGCATGAAAGCAAGAGGAAGTGGAAAAGATCAAGGCAAGAGTGTAAGACAACAAGCTCACCACCGGAAAACAATAAAAATAAAATTGCTCAGAAATAGCCTAACTGACATGCAAAGGAGATCAAAACAGGCCCTCAAAATATCTCCTGGTGGGGGGGCAGGGGGTGTCTATGGTGGACATTATGGGGCAGCCAGAGGATGTGCTGTGGGTGGCGGGCAAGCGTTGGCTGTTTCGTGGCCACATCCACATCCTGCCTGGCTCCCCAGATTCTGACCTACAGGTCTCTGGAGGCTTTGGTCTCACGGGAGATGAGCAGCGCTTTGTGCCTCAGGGCAGCAGAGCACACGAGATGCTGCTGCTATCTCTGAGCCGAGGGTGGTGTAGGGGCTCTGCCGGGAAGCAGGTGCTGGTCCCATTTGGCTCAGCCCCGCTTGTCCAACCATTCCTCTGGTGCAAAGAAGAGAACTTGGGTCTTGCTCCACTTGCCCCAGCACAGATTCAGAGCACGTGTTGTTTACACCAGCAAAGGGACTGGGAAGAAAGGAAAAGAGAACACAGTTCTTCAGGGTTTGCTTTACTGGAAAAGACAACTGCTCTCAACTTGCCTGCATAAGAGTGCTAAAGGCTTAAGCTGCTGAGGCATTAAGCATGCTTTGACCTTTAAGCAAAGATAAGGCTCCAAAGTCAGCATTGTTTTGCTGTAGGTTGCTCCTCTGCTTAGAGTTGAACGCACTTTAAAGCTTTACTGTGCTGTGTCCTGGCACGTTTCAGACTGCTGTGAGCACAGCACCAGGGAGCAGGATCAAGTCCTGTGGGCCTATCTCAGCTCTGCTTTTGCCCAGCAATGTGACCAGTAGCATTCAACCAGCCCTGCTGCCTATCTCTGAGGAGGTTCACTCTCCTGAAGCTCCAAGCACAGCCTAGACATCCCAGGTCTAGAATAATATGTCTTTCACTCCTTGAACAATAAAAAAAAAAAAAAAAAAAGAGAGAGAAATCACTCCAAGCATGGGTAGATCTTCAGAGGAGTCCTTTGGGCTAATCTGCCCAAACTTGCAAGACCTAGTTGCAGGCTTGCGGCTGTTCTGGCAACTTTCCAGCTCCCTGTGAATCAGGGAACACTGTGACTGCCACTCAAGGACAGCAAACTGTTTAAAACATAATACTGTATTCCCATCTGCTGCACTGAAATGCATGGATGCCCATGGACGTGTTATTCTTCATTCCCTCTATAACAGAGCATGTGATATAGAGTTTTCTCCAAGGAGAAGAAGGGTGAATGAACACAGTCAGGGAATGTCATTGTGTTTCTTGAAAGCATAAAAGGTAGGGCTAAGTACTAGGGATTAATTATTATAGCTGCTTAATGATGCCAGGGATTTTTAATATTATTATTTCTGTGTGTTAGCCAGGACAATGGCGACAAGAACACTGGAGGAGCACCTGCCTGGGCTGTGCCAGATGAAGGTTTATATATGGGTTACAAAAGTCACTGAGACAAAATGCTGATGAACATGGGATGTGCCTGGGCTGGGGTCCACTTTGGCTGGCAGCAGGGACCTCCATCCTGTGAGTCCAGATATTCTTGATCAGAGTTGAGGGTAGTTCTAACCCTAACGCAAAGCTGCCTGGTCGCCTTGAAGTAGCTATCCAAAAATGGCCAGTCGACCTCATTGGTCCTGCAAAAACACTGGCTGCATCAGGACTTTGATACAATGAAACACCAGTTTCTGCATTTTAATTCTGCTGCCCTGAGTGATGAAACGGGGGAGCTGGATGCTGGCAGCTCCTGCTCCTTGAAAACTAGCTCATGTTGCAGTAAAGTAGAAGTAACATGATCCTAAGTGTGAAAGGACATTTTTTTTTTTTAATTCATGGCTTCAAAAAGCAAGAGAGAATTATGCCCATGTGTTGAAGGAAGTTTAATAAAGGTTTAATTAAGTGCCTCAATCTAGATTTAGATGTTCTCACTTCTAGTGCTGGAGCTTGGAGCTGTTAGTCATTAATACTCATCTCAGGTAACTTCCACCACCCTCAGCCCCTTACCTGACGCATGCACACACTTGACAAAGATTGCTGATATCCTCTCTGAAAACTAATGAAATCACAGTGTGATATTTTGATTTCAAGGGCATCAAAGTGATGCAAAATAATGATGGAATCGGGAGGCTCTGATACCACTGACACAACACAGCTCTTCTTGTCTCTAGATCTGAAAGCACCTTGAGAAGGAGATCCGAACCACCCCCCCTCTGTTCAAGAGAAACTGAGGCACAGTGCTTTCCAGCGATGCAACCTGCAGGTCTGGGTTAGAGTCGAGCTGCCCCAACCCCAGGCCAACCTAACACTCACTGACCACAATTCTCCCTAGAACAGAGTTGGGATCTGCCATGGGCAGGAGATCTCTGTGTGTGTGTGTGTGTGTGTTTGTGTGTTTGTCTTTGGTTACATGGGTTTTACAAAGAAAAGGATTCCAGACACAATAACAAACAAAGAGGAAATAAATTCAATGGTCAGCTGGGAAAGCAGGTCCTGCCTTGGGTGCTTGGAGTCTAAAGGGCAGCAGTGGACACAGGAAAATGCTTTCTAAAGGCTGGAACAGTAACCAGATTTCTTCCTGAGATTATTTCACAATATTTGTAGTTCTTGTTTGCTGCACAGGAGATTGGGTAGGCAGAAAGGCCTGATCCCCATTTTGTACTTTTCAACAGAGGAGAGTGCTCCCAACCTGCAGAAGGCTTCAGGATTGCCACAGTAATTCACACATTAGTGATCTTCAGCAGAACAGAAGTGGGAAAAGAAATTATTCTGTATGTTTCAATAGAGCATTGTGGAAAATTGAAGGATCATTAGCAAATCTTCTCCATATGGGGCTGGTGGTATACAGCTAAAGAACAGAAGGCACAGGTCTCTTCAGGTTATTAATAAAAGCAGCAAACATTTCCCTTGCTTACTAGTCTGAGTATGTCTAATTTTTGTTATGGGAAGGATGCCGTGCCCTGATGAGGATTACTACAGGCATCACTTACACTTGTGGCGATCCCACTGCATCTGGGAAAGGTTTGCCCGCTCCCCCAGAGATGCCCTGGATTGCTGTGAACCTGAAGCTCAACTAATCCAAAGTCCTTTTCCCTGCCTTATTCCCTTTTCCCTTCAAGGCTGGCAATGCAGAGCTGCTAGAGTAGATACAGTGCTGCCCCAAAGGTGATTGCCCCAGCCATCACTGGGATCTGGGATGTCCAGACACCCCTGGAAGAAGCAGAGCTCAAGGGAGATGCACAATTTGCAGTGCTGTGCTGTGGTCACAGCTCCTGAGTGCCCGTGGGATCAAAGCCTCTCTGGATATCACAACAACCCTCTCAAGATGACTGTGCTGGTGAGACATGTGATAACAAGAGCCGTGAGGCTTTGCCCCTGCAAAGTAGCTTAAAGCTCCAGGTTTGTTTCAGCCTCTCCCCCTCCCTCAGCAGCTCTATGACTGAATCAAGGTGAACAGACTCAGCCTCTTAGCTAGCTTGGAAACTGGGGCACAAAGAGAAGTGACTCACTCCATTGCTACCTACCAGTCAGAAGCTCATCTAAGGGATGGGAACCTTGCAACAAAACACAATTTTCCATAAGCAAGGTCAGCAGTTTTCTTCAGGCACTCAAGCCCAGGGCAACCCCTGTAGCTGGCAAAGTCTTCCTGAGCCCACAACCCCACCCTGAGCCCCTCCCAGCCCAACAGCTGTGCAATTGTCCTAAGTGAGGGAAGAGGAGTGTGGCATGGTTTGGAGACTGCTGAAGCGTTCGGAGCAGGCAAAGCCATGCCCACCTTTGGCCTTGGGCACCCAAGACATGACTTGCTCTCTGCAGTGCCACCCCGAGCAAATGAGCAGTGACTACACAGGAACGGCCTCACCACAGAGCAGGGACTTGGTTTCCTCACCTGCCTGTGGTCCTTGCACCTTCTTAAAGGTTTCAAAGTCATTTGACATCCACTACTGAGACCAGAGGTGTTTTGGTATCCTAAGTCTTATCTGTAAGGCTTTGTCTCTTCTTGGTTTTAGTGCCAGCCCAAGTTTCCACTGGTGCCAAAACTGACACCATCAAGAATGCTCCACTGCTGCTGATTGCCTGGGGAGCCCAGGCCTCAGGCTTTTTCCCTGACAATTCTGCCACTAGATCAATATCTGTGCTTGAACAAGAGCAGAGCTCTCAGAGATACCTCCAAATGCAAATGGACACTTGCCAGTAATGGAGAATCCATCACAGCTCTCCAAAGCTATGCCAGGGTTTAATTAAGCCTCCTGATAGAAACACATTTTATACCTAATCTGCATTTATCTGGCTTCAGATTGCAGCCAGTGGATCTTGTTTTACCTCCCACAACTGGGCAGGCTTGGTGTCATTTCACTCCCATTCCATATTACCTCCCAGCAGGACTTCCCCGGACCAGGGTTACCCCAGGCATCACTTTTCCCTGCCCAGAAATGTTGCTTGGGTGGAGGGTGAGGGTTTCACCCTCATGTGACGTTTCAGATGCCAGGCAGCCCATTCAGAGCTATGTGGCCATGGGTAGGGGAGCTTACACATGTTTTCCCAGGGTTTGACTGACCGTGCACTTTCTCTGGATACTCTACATGTGCCAAATTTGTTCCCCACATCTCAGACATGTTGAAGTCCCTCTCCATCTCTTGCAGAGATCAGGACAAGGCTGAGAATGCACTCAGTGCTCTTCACTTGGTTTACTTCTTTAGGAGCTTATTTTTCTTTTTTCATTCTCTGCACTATCCTGGACTGCCTTTTCCTTTGAGGGATGGAAGTGGTGCCCACCCCAGAATCACCTGGCAGAGGGATTGCAGCTGCTTGGTTCATCGTCATTGTCTGGTTCAGCTTCTGCTCTCCTGGATCCCCTTCCTGACACCCTGCTCCTCCCACGGGCAGCCCCTGCCTCTGCCTGGTTTCTCCCATGGAAACACAGCCCTTCACCTTCCCAGGGAAGCTGTGTCCTTGGGGGACACAGGCTGTTCGTCAGCCTGATGGATTGATTCAGTTTGACTTCCTCCTGTTCATTTATTCAAGTTTCCTAGAAAGCCTTTTTCACTGGAGGCTCCCTGAGCGAAGCAGGTGGTGTGTCCATGCGCATGTACGTGTGGGTCTGTGGGCTGGGGGAGCTGCACCCCAGACCCTGCTGTTCCCCCCAGCCCTGCTAGGAGCTGTTCCAGCCCCGTGCATCCGTGTGACAAGGGCTGCAGGGATCTCGGCATTTGTAGAATGAGCATCTGGGAATGTGCATCTGATCCTCAGGCCACGTGAACAGGGTACTAAAAATAATAACCAACTGCTGCTCCATTCCTCGGCAGCATCTGGGAGAATTTGTGCAGGGAGGAGCAGCCATCAACCTCTAACACTACCCAGCAGCATCCCTCTGCTTTGAAACCTGGGTTTATGCTTGTAAAAGGGGTCAAAGACTGCAAGCTAATTTTTTTTTAAAAGGTTTCTGTAGGGGAGGGCTATGTTGTGAATTTTCTCCTACTTTACCCATCTGCTACTGTCCTGGCCTGTTGAAAGATGCTGCAGTTTTTCTCTTGAAACCTAATTTGTCCTTTCCAGAGGAGATGGCACAAGTGCCCACTGTATCAGTGCAAAGGTGACAGTGTTACAGAAGGAAGGCTATGAAGACCATCCCTGTGAATATGGGTGGAGATCACCTTTTTAGAACAGTCCGTGCCTTCCCAGCAGTGATGAGCAGAGCCCAGCTGTAGCAGATCTGCAAGATTGCTGGTGGGAAGAGTCACTGTCTTGACAATGTATTTGTGCACTTTCAGTCATCAGCTTTGGCTATGCCACTCTTTGAGGTGGCACTGACCAATTGCGGGCAACAGAGTCAAGGAAGAGTCACCTGTGGTGACACCTTTGTTTAAACTTGCTTATTCTGCACGGTTTCTTGTCCTCTCTCCTAATACAAAAATAGCTTTACTTAGAGATTTCTTTCAGTGAGCAAATACCATTTTCAACCAAAGAACAGCAGCAGCATATGGATCAGGTGCTGCACATCGCAGGGAGAAAAGCTCAGCAGAGTCCAACGCAGCTCACACCTGGATTCCCTGTGGTCCTACAAAAGGACTGGGCAGCTCTGGAAAAGCAGAGTATGATTAAATCTCCCTGTGACTGGTTTCTTCCGCTGTGAAATCAAATTAACATCACTCCTGTATTTCTTGGCAGAAGGCAGGGGAATCCTACCAGGGATGCAGACAGCTGGCTGTGGTCCTTGGTGGATGCTGACTCAGGCCTATGCAGGGTGTTTGTTTTCCTTTTTCTCCATCCTTCAGCCATGTCTCAGGGGACACCTGGAATGGGCAAGGACTGAGTGGGTTCTCCCATGACCTACAGATCAGAGAAATGAGAAAGTCCTAGCAGCTGTGGAACAAAGAGAGAAAGGTTCCTTCCTGTACCAGGAGGGACACAACAGGGAAGGTATCAGGGAGCAGAGCATTTCCACAACAACTTCACTGCAGGTCCCCTAGCTCCCCAAGGCTAGTACTGTAGCATTTCAAGTTTGCAGATAGAATAACACCTCCAGGGCTGGGCAGTTTATGGTTTGTGGGCTGCCTGTGGCTGTTCAGAGCTGGTTCTTGTGCCAACAGGCAGCAGTACCTGTAGGTGGGCTGCTCCATAACCCACATCCCTGGCTGGAGGCAATGGGAGTAAACCCATCAAAGATGATTTGCTGGGTCACAGAGCCACTGAGTGCTTGTCCCTCCTGCTTACCTAGAGAGCCAAATGAGCCCTGGGAGCATTAACCCCTCCCAGCACCATAGACATGGATTAGTATCTTTGGGATGTCTCCATTGCCATGCAAACATGAAGGTGCCTCAGCTGTGGCCTGGTTTGTACCAAAAGAAAGATCACAGCAGTACTTGCTCCATGGAGCAGTGGTGTGTGTGTGTGGTGGTGGGACAGAAGTAGACCCAGGAGCACCACTCTGCTGCATTTGGCTTTCCCAGTGGGTAGGGAAATGCCTGTCTGGATTGAAGCTGTAATCACTACGAGGATATGTCAAGATCGTCCTTGAAATCCTTGTGTGAAATTTGGTCTCCTGGGAAGCCAGCCAGGAGCACAGGGTATAAAATGCAGGTAGTGAGCAGCTTGAGTCACACCTGGGCTGGGTCCCCAGGCTGCCATAGACTCCCACCTTGGGTGGGTCAGGGTGCAAGTGCCAGTTTCTGTATCCCAAATTTTGAAGCAGTCTGGATGTATCACTGGCAGAAGGCCGTGTGGGGCAGAAGACAGCCAGCAGCTTGATGGAGGAGACCCAGATTGGCAAGTGAGATCAAGGCCCTGGGAGTGGGAAGGAAAAGGAGAGCAACCAGGAATGAGAACTGGGCTGGGATGGGGTGTGGGAAGAGGAGCTCGAGGGAAACATCTGAAGGTCTTTCTGTGGGAGGATGAGATGTGGATTCCCCTGGAGCTGGAAGACCCATTGAGCCCTGATCCAGATGTTTCTCAGCAGGCCATGGAGGTTCTGAAGCATCCCCACCCCTGAGCTTTGCTCTCACCAGTACCCAGGGGAGCTGGGGAATGATAGCAACAGTTCTGTAAGTTTTAGCACCTCCCAGCTGGTAGGAAAACCTGTGGAGGAGAAGCCCCATGTTCTTTGCCATTCGCCTTATAATACCCCAGATCCAGCCCCTGGATACAGACCCCTTGCTTTGCATGGGAAGGAGACAGACTGGACAAGCACAAGGAGTACCCAGGGCAGTATTGGAGCACCAGGAATGAGAGCAGAAGGGGTATTAAACATAGCTCTGAGTAGTGTGGCAGACCCTGACGTGCTGAATTGCTGAGAGAAAAGAGAGGTGAGGTCAGGATTTGCAGGTGAATGTGGCATTTATGCTGCATGTGGTCAAAAATGGTGTATTTCTCTACCATTTCTCTCCTTATTCTTCCAGCCACCAAAGACATTCACTTTTTATCTGTAAGTGTAAATCTTTCTGCATTAGGAATTCTGCCTCTGACTCTAGGGTTGAAAACCCTACACCTTCTGTTCTTCCCAGGAGGGAGGTGAGTTCCCTGCACAGGCTATCTCCTCTCCCATCAGCTGTGAATCATGGACCATCAATGGCAGGGCAAGCAGAGGGAGAGCAAGAGGTAATTAAAATCCTCAGGGAGTGCTGCAGCCATATCTCTGTGCTAAGCCTGTTAAGGTTTTCAGTTTTTCGTTTAAAAATCCCCAATTTCCTATTGAAGAAACAGGAGGAAACTCCCAACTATGTAGTCCCCAACCTGTGGCCAAGCCACAGATTTGCTGTTGCTTCCATGCTGCAAACTCAAGAACCTGTCTAGCCAGGGACTGCTGCTCAGAGCTGAGCCTCTGGGGGTGCTTCACCGGACTAGCCCAAACTGTGGCCCCCATCAGCAGCACCATTCTGCTGAGTGTTCCTGAATCCAGATCATCCAGTCCCTCCCACAGTGCACCCCAGGAGCAGCTCCATGTAGATTTATGCCTCTGCACAACATGAATCATGTCCAGCGAGTCTTGAGCTGACCCTTGCAAGGAACTCCTGAGGCATTGCATGAAAATTATTTATGGGTGGTTTTTATTGCCTGTAAAAGGATGTAGAAATCGGGCAGCGCCCTTGTGGTTTTCTTCTGTCAAATTATGATCAAGGTTGCTATTTTGCTGCCCAAATATTTAAGCGTGAGACAGAAATCTTTACAAGGGCTACCACATTCTTTAGGTTATCTCTACTGGTCCTGCCTGGGCCTATAAATACTAGAGGGACTACCAAAGTAAATAACACATTTGCCTGCACATATGTTGCTCCAGGGGAACTCCTATTTCCTGCACCACGGAGGTCAGTAGGTCAGGGACTTACTTGCAAATCAATAGAAAATTACCTTTCAAGTGACACCTGCATTAACCTTTGATTCTTGTTGCTCTAGATGAGGTTAAGGCCACCAGTCCCTATAGGGAGAGTCTTCCATTGTGCCTGTGATTTATTTGCATTATGATTTATTTGCATTATCTGTTTCCCTCCTTGATCTTTGGAATTGCTGGCACAGTTCCCACACAGCATGCAGAGCCGTTTCCCTGCACATTGGTCGGGAATGGCAGGAGATCCACAAGGCTGTGCTTTTTGCTGACAGGTGTCAGAAACAATAAGGAAAATGTATATGTTTGGAAATGAAGAGAAAACTAAAACAAACAAGGGGAAGCAATTATGAAGACCCACTTGTCAACATAAACCTTTTCTATCCAAAAGTTATATCCTAAGCTCAGTCATTAATGGCATCCATAGGTCATTGAAAATGAATGAGTTGTAAAAACCAAACTCGTTTGTCACTACAGCTAGGCTAGGAAGAAAATTGCTGGGTCCTACAGCCTCCAAACTGGTGTGAATCACTGGTTATTCTCATCAAGTGCTGGTTCACGTCTTGTATCTCCTCCAACTTGTGTGAAGAAATCAGACTGGTCATTTCATGTTTCAGATCTGCTTATTTCTTTTGCTGTCCATCCCTTGCATTGCTGCAAGGCTGTGTTGGTCTATCAGGAGCAAAGAGCTCTATCAGGAGCAAAGAGCTTAGCAGAGCATTCCATGCTTGCCTCATCTCTCACTCTCCCATGGCAGTGCCAATGTGTTAGAGCTCAATGTCCTGCTTGCCTCCATCTCCCCTGGCCAGGACTGCATTTAGCAAAGGCATCATGGCCCTGCCCTGGACCTGACAAATGAGTCCTCAGACCCTGTGCTAGATGCTTTCCTCATAAGCCAATTAATGTGGGAATTTAGCTGTGACTCCTTTCCCTCTCCCTATAGAGGTTCTAAGATACCCCTCTTCTGCGTATTATTAGGCTTCAATTGTCACGCAGGGACTCCTGGACACAGATCTCTTTCCATCACTTCAGAAGCTGTTTCTCAGTATATGAGGTGACTACGTCTTTTGTTTGTTTCTAATTCCTCCTTTGCACCCCAGAGAAATGCTACTTGGTTGCTTTGCTGCTGGTGGAAATCCTTCTGCAGAGCTCTCTGCAGGCACGAGGGATGTGGTGATCATCGGAAAATAGCTGATGTGTCTCAAACAGCTCCCGCAACGGCTGAATTCCCAGTCAGCCCAAGCAATCCCATCAGGGTGTGCAAAATGCCCAGTGGGCCTGAGATAACACTGAACAACACTCAGCTGGCAGGAGGGCACTCTGTCCTCAAGGCCACCCTGGTGGTTTGACAAAAATCCACTGGCACAGGCCACTGCTCAGCTCCTGCCACCCTTCTTTGGTCCATGGGAACGTCCTGGGTGCAGGGGGTCATGCAGCTCTCTGAAGCTCGGCTTCCTGTTGCTCTGGGCATGTGCATTTTTGGCCAGTGGCTTCTGATTGTCACTTGGGACCTGTGGGTGCTTCTAGAAAGCAATTAACAGCCAGAATTAAAATGGGCAGACCATAGGACTTGGCACTCTGCAGTTGGCAAACACTCCTTACCCCTCTGGCTTACTCCAAGCCCTGAACCTCGCCGATTGTATCCTGTTAACAGGCTTTAGTTCTGGATGCTGTTGAGAGCCTGCCAAGCACAATCTGTAGGATGTTTTAATTGGAGCAGAGAACAGTAATAAAAAGACCTTTGCCCGAGCCCTGCAGATGAGGCTAACAGGAGGGGAGGACTGTGTTGCTGCTCGGTCACTTCCCTTGAGCTGTCCTTGTTAGAGGGAACGGACCCGAGGTCCCAATTTGCTTGCCAGCCGTCTCTTCTGCCCGGCTGCTTTGTGCACAGCAGAAATGTGCTCTGACCACCCAAAGCCACCCAGGCACAGCACTGTTTGCTGTGGCTTCCTGAAGCCAGGGGGGCAGTGACATCTTGTAGGGTCCACCTGAGAGGCTGGGAACACCTGCCTGAGTGTCCAGAACACGGAGGGGAGGATCAGACATTCCCCTCCTATAGCCACCATGGGAACAGATATCAAGAAGCATCTGGAGAAGAGTTTGCAATGTAATGTCCTCCTCAGCCCACTTACATTCAAGTGATTTCACTTTTCAAGGATCTTCCTGGAAATCTGAGGTGACCAAGTCATCACCTCTTTATGCCAGTTTTGGGACACTCATCCTCAGCAACTGAAGCTGAATCACAGAACAGGGTTGGAACAAGTCTGTGCTTTATCCCAGAGGTTTTTTCCCAATGAGAGTGCTGATCTGCAGCTCTGCTGGTAAAAGCTCAAGCACTGGGACTGCTCTTCCACCTGGGAGCCTCAGCAGGCAGCAGCTATTTCCTGCTTTCCACCCTCCTTTCCTTTTGGTGTCTGCTTTGAGCTGCTCAGTGTTCTTGCTGTGCAACATCACACAGCACCTGCATTCTGCTTCACAAAGGGCTGCATTCGCACAGGGGTCAGATGGTGCCCCTCCAATCTGCTGTGTACATGCTGTTCAGTCAGCAGGAGAACACCAGGGGGACAGGCTTCAGTATGGCAGCAATAAAATCAGCGCTGCCACAGATTTCAAAGGAGCTATTGCCAAGGACCAGCTTGTCCTCGTAGACCCTCGAGGACTGGGATATATGGTCACTGCGGGCTTCACCAGGCCCCTGCAGGTCCCATTTGGGCTGGAAACAAGGTCAGGGAGAGATCATCCTAGATTATATGACAGCAGGTTAGAAATCTAGTCTTAGTCCCCCTCCCGTAGCCCAGCCCTGCCTGGGCATCCTTACTGAGGGCAGCACGGGTGGCATGGGGGCCGATGGGGCTGCATGGGGTGAGGAGGATGGTGGGTGTCAGTGTGGGGGCCCAGGTCACGGCATCCCACCCATGCTGACTGAAAGCACAATGTCTCACCCGCTGCCACGCACCGGCACGGCGGGACCTGCCGAGGGGGAGTGCGGGTGAGGGGTTTGACTGGGACCTCAGTTTCACTTCCTGCCCTGTGTGGGGAGAGATCATTAAAAATATCTGACTAAGGCAGACTTCTTTGCTCTCGGTATTACTAAGCCCTCCTCGCTCCCCAGCCCCCTGCAGTGACAGCGGTGTGGGCAGAGCTATTTCACTTTCCCCTGGTTTGCAGACTCACAGGTGGGCAGGCAGGTGTGTACAGCACTGCACACCTCCTGGCCTCTCCCAGCCTTGCTGGAGCACAATCCTGTCTCCAACAGGCCTGGGGGTTTGTCCCCAGCCTCTCAATGGGTCATAGCTTCTTAATGCTCAGAGAGCTCTGAGGACACCAAGTCAGGGTAGTGTGGATGATGCTGAGGGACGTCAAGCGGGGATCAGGTCCGGGGGCTGGTCAGAGCAAGGGAAGGTTTGGGACCCTGCTCGCCAGGCACAGCTGCCTCCCACGTGGTGCTGCAGAGGGGCAAATCTTGACAACCTCACTCTTTGTTGTCAATAGATTGTTCACAAACTGATTTCCTCTTGGATTTGTATGGTTACCATGAAAGATACAAGCATTTTAATATCTGCCCCTACAACTGCAATAGTTGTTTTAATGATCATGCTGACTAAAGCACACAGTACTTTGCAAATCTGTAACATGCCTTTTCTTGCCAGAGTAACTTGCACCCAGTGCACATACAGACATTGCAGCTTAGAGGAACAGTGGTGTGTAATTTGATGTATCCTCTTGCACATATCCCAGGTCCTGTGGTGCAATTAGATGCTCTCTTTTGCAAAGGCGATAGTAATTAATGCTTCTGGAGAAGCCTGGGAGTAGGGAGTGGGACAGGACACGTGAAGTGAGCTAAAGCCAGGGTTGAAAGGCTGTCAGAAGCTCATATCTCATATCAGAAGCTCATATCTGAAACATTCAAGAAAAGGCACAGCCGGTCACCTGGAAAGACTGTTTTTTCTTGTTTTTCCACTTTTGCCTTACTAAACCTTTTTATTGATTTCAATGCAGATAAAGACGTAAATATGACACCGACATGGTTTGTCATGTAAGCCAATGTTTCATTCCATATTTCCAAACTCCAGACTCACTGACTCTTGGGCTAGATCCACTTTCCTTGAGCATTTTCTGCCTGTCTTCAGTGCCATTCTTCCAGCTGTACTGATGACTGCTATGGGATCCTGTAAGAGGTTGGATTAGATTTCAAAATGGGTGAGATTAACCTGGGGCAAAATATCCACACAACACCTAAAATCTAAATCCCTAGAGTTTTGTTGCTACAGAATATTCATGTTTTTACCCTGTTGGTGAAACCAACATGTGGGGATCTGCTGATATTCCTACTGGGCTGCAGGTAAGTGGAAGCTGCCATATCTCTCCATGAATAACTTGACTGGCATTGTTGGGCTCTGCTCCTGAGAGCTCAGGTGAGATGGCATTCCACCAGAAGTGCTGAGCTCTGCTTGCAAATTTATGGGGACCATCTGAACCTTGCTTGTGGAGTCATTTGGAGAGGCAGATCCAGGAGCAGATGTGAAGGGTGTCTGGAGCTGCCCACCCATGTCACCACCCAGAGGGAGGTCAGTGGTGCTGACTGGGATTGATCAGAACTGCTGTCTCCCTGGAACAGGCTATGCCTGTGGGGAAAGCCCTGGCCACCCTCCCACTGCTGTCACCACATGGAGCCAGTGAGATGGGAGCAGGGCTGGCACCCCGTGGGAGGACACTGTGGAGGAGGCACCCACAGCATTATTTCATGGCAGCAGCAGAAACTGATTAATAAGCCCAGAGGTGCTGGACCAAGCCCAGTCTGGGGAGAGAGAGGGTTTTCAGTGAATCCAGCCTCATTTTTCCCATGGAAGTGACATGACGGATAGCAGTAGTGGTGGAATCACTAACTGGGCAAATTATTTCCTGCACAGGTGGACCCCTGGATTTAAAACCTTGGGGGCAACTTTTGTGGGGATGCTGCTGAGTGGGAGCTGATGCAGACAAAGCCTTTCAAAGTGAACATACAGCAATGCTCTCCCGGAAATTAAACCCTGACAGGGATGTGCCTTTGGAGGCTGGAGCATGTCTTATGCATTCAGCAGTGACCCCATCCCCTCCTGCACAGGCTGCTCCTTCAAAGCAGAAGAGATTGGTGAGACCTTGGTGGATGTTTTTGTACAAAGTAGCCAGGAACTAGTGAGAAGTGGCTATTTTTGAAGTTTAATTTAAAGGAGTTGGGCATTTTGCATATAATTTCATAAAACACAGGAGAGGTCTTCCTTAATAACACTGATTTTTAGGAAATGTGAGGCTACATATGCTGTTTCAATCACCCCAGGGTGCTGCAGGTGTGTGGAGTGCTTAGGATGCTTCAGGGAGGAAGAAGGAAAAGAAAAGCTTTTGGGATGAAGTGGTTTTTGTTCAGCTAATCAAAGCTCCTCACTCAGGGCTAGGACAAAGCAGCCAAGACCTCTCGTTTTCTTCCTTTATCAGATGAGAGAGGTCTCTGTTGGTTGTCATCATGCAGGAAGTTGCAGGTTGCTGTTACCCTGAAACCCTGGGCAGTCCTATGCTCCAGAGCAATACCCTGTGCTGAGCAGTGCAGCTCCTCTGTGTGCTGGTGAGGGACATCTATCAGTCAACACTGATCCTTCACAGGTCACTCTGAGCAAGAACTGCCTCAGCCAGGTGTGGTCCTGTCCTGCAGACCCCAGCCCCAGGGTCAGGACCCACCTCCCAACCTACCCCAAGCTTCCAGTGCTGTCCAAGGGTTCTGGCCATGGGCTTTGGACAGGAGAAGCTGAGTGTGGCTGGTGCTGGGTGAGCCCTGGGTAGTAGTCCAGGGGTGACTGGTCCATGCAGGATACACTGAGTTGGTGCACCATTACCTCCTCCAGCCTTTCCAGGGCAGCAGGGGTGGGAATAAATGGGTTAAGGGAATGTGAGTGTGTTTGTGTGCACATGTGGGTGTAGGACAAAGTGTGGAAATAGAGGTGAAGCACACACCACATGTGTGAGGATGGGGGCTTGGAAAGGAAAAATTACTTCACCACAAAACAGAATTCCTTTACCTGTTTTTCTCATAAAGCAGCATGAGGATGTTTCTGCTAAAGCAGCCTCCTTTCACAGCAGCTGCATTATGAAATTGCCTCTTTTTAACAAATCCATCTGCCTGCTTTTTAATAAGCAGGGCTTTCCACCATTGTATATGTGCGAGGTCTGACCTTTTCATAGGAAAAAACATTCATAACCAAAAACTATAAATAGAAGCCTTCAGATTGGAGCAGATCAAGATGTAGGTTTTGTGACTTTTAAAAAAAAACAACATAATGTGGGAGGGAAAGGAACAAGCTCTTTTAAAAAGTCATAAACTTCTGTTATTGCCTTAAGCTTACTTAATATTTACTGAAACATTTAATGAAAGACTTAACAGTAAGGCTTACAAGACTTCTGTATCAAAGCAGGTATTTTTACAAAGGAAAGGAAAAAAATATTAGAAGTATGTTTAGTTTAGGAAAAAGGGTATTTCCCCCAACTACATAATGAAAACTTTATACAAGGTTTGTATTGCTAGGGTAAATTTAGTTTTGTATTTTGTTCATGTTATTGTTCTGCAAGCTCTCATAATATACATGTAACTTTGCTCCTGAGTACAGACACTTAGCCTTCAAAGGGACTACTCATGTGAGAAAAGCTGATCATTCATTGTTTCCACTCCAAGCCATATTTGGTCCTGTAGTTTAAGTCCCAGATGCTGAAGGCAGCTGATTACATAAGAATCTCAGCTTTCTTTAAAAAAAACAGGGAGGGGGGGAAAAGTAAGTTCTAAATCTTGTGGTTGAAGAGAAAGCTTGAAAACATGTCCTCCACGGAGCTTCAGAGACAAAAGGCAAATAATAACAAAACGAATCTTCCATCTAACTCTGCTAATCACTGACATTTCTTGATTGGGAGCAATATTTGTTAAGTGTATGACAAAGGAGTTCAAGAAATGGGAGTAGGAAACTATCAGGGCAATTGTGGCTTGTTCAAGCCATGGCAGCAAATCACAGTTGCCACATGCAAAGACCCTCAGCGGATCTGCTCACAGATGAAGAGCTTCACTTAGCAAACACTCGGGTACGTCAAAGTGAATCAAGAGGAGTTTTGGTTAACGTGCATTTAGCTCATCTGCTCGTCCCATGCCTCAGATTCTAGGATATGCATGTCTCCTCTGATATTTAATACATCACAGAAAATAAATCAACTTGCCTGGTGCTGTCAGCATGGAACTAAAGATGTTAGCTGTAGCCACTGAAGGGTGCAGTGGTAATACAATACTTCAAGTCTCTCTGCTCCTTTTCGATATACTTCAGCAGACTAAGAAATAATTACACTGATCCATATTTCATCAGTCATTGTAGGCTGAGCACCTTTTATGACCATTGTGTAGCTCCTCAAGTGTTGGCTACAGCTTCCTTAGAGAAGTATCCTTTTGCTGTGACTGCTCAGTGCCAGGCTCCTTTCTCCTAAGAGGCAGCACCTCACCATCACCACTCCACAGCGTAGCACCCTGACAGCCTTCTCTAGCACTGAGCACCTCCAGTACCACGGCACTGCTCACGTGAGGAACCAAGTCATGGGGTTTGCCCAACACTCACAACAAAGAACTTTGTCTCTTTTTTGCTGCAAGGCATTTTAGGATGAGTTTATGTCACCACTTCCCCAATAGCTATAATTTTTTTTTTCATATTTTGACAATGGGAAGCTACTTAGAGATCATAGAGCTAAGAGTGGGACGGTGATTCCTGCAGAGATCTCTGTGGGCACAAGCACGTGTGCACACCCACTGCACGTAGGGTTTGCCTCGAAGCTTCATTTCTCCCAAATGATGATGACCTGCTAGCCAAAAGCCTCCCAGGCAGGAATGTTTGAAATGTTTTTCAGAAGCTGCAATTGCTGCAGACATATCAAGACCCAAAAGTCACGCAAATGATAAACAAACCTGTGGGGCAGCCAGGAGAGATGTCATGAATTCTGCCTGGGTGTTTGAAGAGAGGGGAACCCCACAATCCCCGTGCAGAAAAGTGGGGCATGGATTTTGCCCAGCACTTGCTGTGTGTCTCCTCTCTGTCATTGGGCTGGATGCCAAGATGGAAGAGGGGCTGTCCTTGGGAGAACTTGAACTCTGCAAGAGATGCCTGTTTTAAGAACAAAAGCATTCCTTTCTGCAGACCTGCCCTTGAAGTGGTCATTAAGGTGAAATCTGGGCCTGCGAAAGCTGATGGTGAAGTCCCCATGGACTTTGGTCTGGTCCAAATTCCACCCCTTGGGTTTGACTGCTGTCCAGCCGCTGCCTGAGCCTGAGCCTGGCCTGCTGCCCTATGCTGAGTTTCCTTCTGCAGCCATGGAATGGGGCCTAGGTTGTATCTCACCAATAAAACAAACAGAATTATATGATGCAAGGGTTTTGAGTCGTGATTTTCATCAGCGTTTCCTTTTCACTGAGCTCAAAGTCTAGTTTGAATGCAGCCTACTATTTCAGTCCACAAGAAAAGGCTACATAGAAAATAGGTTTTGAATCAGATGCTTTACATAAACCATGGGTTTTACTAAAAACTGATCCATTCTGCTCTTTTTCACTCCTACAATAGCGACTCAGCAGGGAGGCATTAGAAGTTTCAGTACTTTCATCTTGTCTCAGAACATTTAAGGTGGTGAGAGTGGGTAGAAGTAATGATAATAATAATAATAATAATAATAATAACAACAACAACAATGAAATCATTCACCACAAATGGTATATTAGAGGAATTTTGCCAGATGTAGCCATAAGTCATCCAGAAATAGGTCATGATTTCCTGACATGTATCTGAAGTGCAGGATTATTTGCCAAGTAAACTATACCAAATAAATTCCTCTGACTGTTAGTTGACAGTGCTTTTAGTTTGAGTTGTTTTGACTGACTAGCAGCATGGTTCACATGGTGAATATCTCTGTCTTGACTGGGAACTGGGGCAGGCACCCACCTTTAACCGTGTGCCAGATGTCTCCTGGCTGAAGCCAGCCATAAATGCACGTTCAGTCTAAGGGTACATAAGGGAGGCTGATTTTGGTGACCAGTCCATGTGCCAGTAACACAGAGACCTTTTGGCAGCCACAGGCTCAGGGCTGTCCTAAGCCTAGACATGCTGCAGTGAGGAACAAAAGTGGCCTTTTAACTGCCCTTTCTGAGATTCAGATGGATTTGAGGGAGGGGGCTGTCCCAAAACAGCCAGGTAGGGGATGAAACTGTGAGGGCAATGGGAAAATGAAACAGAGTGGCCTTTCTGTTTGAACAAAATGAACTGTGATCTCCCTTTGCCTTGCACCCAGCCTTGCTTAGTCCTGGCTATATACCTGTCTTTAATGCGCTTGCTGGAGGTTGCCTGAGCCCAGTGTTGAGTTGGTGGTGGGGATGAGAAAACTCTTTGTATGAAGACCCTCTGAAGCAGCTTAAGGTAGATTCAAGCCCACTGATGTCAGCTGGAAACCTTTCAAAGTGCATGGCAAATAATTTGCTGAAATTCCAGCAAATAGAAGGTAAGAGAACTTTGTCAAGGCCATCACAAATGAGATTTTTGTCAAAAGATCAATCATCTGTCCCACTGCTTTCTTTTGAACCTGTATGGAGCAAGGAGATCTTGCCAATTTGGACCTCAGGGTTTATTGTAATCCTATGCTGCCTGTGGGAAAGCAGGAAACTTCCCTGCTGTGCTTGGAATTGTAACTCTATAGACATGTTTATACGTGTGGGGTTTATTCCTTTATGAGAAGTAGGATAGATTAGACTTGAACAAAGTCAGCAGCACATCCACCCTAGGGAATTACTCTGTTGCTTATCACTCTAATGCCCACTCCATCATTCTAACCACAGTAGTTAAAGAAAAACACACTCTTGACCAACATACAAGTATGAAAATGCAGGCTTTTCTGCTTTCTAAGGTTCTGACAGAACAAAAATTATTTAAATGGGTTGTAAATTAATTTCTGTGTGCATTAAGACTCTTAACACAGCTTGAACAGTATAAAAGAGCTTTGGGTTCGCTCAGAATTACCCTGAATAAATTCAGAAGGCCATATTTCTTCACACAGCACATAATTATTTCCAAAGCATCTGTCATAAAAGGGGATGATTGAAACAGATTTCCTAGTGGATAATTTCCTGTCTGTCCCTTGCACTTTCATCTGGGGAAGCTGAATGCAAAACTCATGGTCACCAGTGTAAAAACTCCATTGATCTCAGTGGACTTTGGTTCAGCTCTGAAAGATATGAGAACAGATACTGAGAATTTGAGTTTCTGGAGCTTGGTGCAGCACTGTACCTATTTGACACAGCACAGTGAGACCAACACATAGCAGAGCTCCTTCCCATGGCCATAGTGCTGTGATCCCCATTCTTGTTCAATCCTCTCAACACAGCCAGTGTGACATGGGCTTATGGCAATGAGAGTAACATGGACCCGTGATCTGGGAAACAGATCTTAAACTGACACGGCTGGAGATTACAGCAGCAATTCACTGATCAGGTGCTGTGGCTCAGGATGGGAAATCTGCTCAGGTGGACCTTCCCCACGTTTCCCACTGCCATCCCTCCCCTGCTCCACCTCAGCAGATGACAGCAGGGTTAATTAATGTGTCTCCAAGAAGGACATAAAGATGTGTAGTGAGTGTCAGGGAAGCTCCTCACACTGCTTTCTTAAGAAAAAACCCTCTCTCACATCACAACACATGAATCTTTGTTCCCATAGGAGCTGGGACAGCTGATGCAGTGGGTAGAACCCTGGTGGAAGCTGAGGCAGCTGTTGCTGACTTGAGAATGAGATTGTCAGTGAAATTAATTGATGGTTTCAGTTCCAGATCTGGAGGACAAATTCAAAAAGAAGAAAAAAACAACAACAAAAAAGCCAACCAGAAGTGGGCTGTGTAATTCAATGCTTGCTCTCAGGAAGCCACACAGCACAAAAGTCGAGCTCAGGGACCCATATCTCTTGTCCTTCAGCACCAGCTCCTGTTCCCCAGCCTCAGGAGGCAGGAGAGGGAGGCAAGGACCCTGCCTGCAATGCTGGCAGCACCCAGGGCCCCCAGGGGTTTGCTCCTGCGTGTCCCTTTTCTGGGAAAAAGAGCAACACCGGGGAAAAACACTGAAGCAGAAAACAAACTTTTGTCTCTGTGAGATCTCATTCATCCCAACACTGACTGAAATGATTCAGATATAAATATTATCATACCAGAGCTTGCTGGCATTTTCATTCAAGTACAGCATGCAAGGGAATTTCAGTTAATCCTCCCATGGCCAGAAGATGTAAGAGGAAAGCCAGATTCATGAAAGCTGTCAAGTCAACATCCCTGTCTCTCCAGCCATTTACACCAGTGTGAGTTTCACTGATTCCATCTGAGGAATTGCAAACAGCTTTCAAAGGTTTTTAAAGTACCCACCACATCCCTGTGAGAGAAGTAAAAAAACACCTTTCAACAAAGAGGGAGAAGGGGACACTGGAGAGAAAAAGTGTGAATTTAAGAAGCTGGTGGCAGAGCACTGGGGAGTAGGCAAGAGCTCCTGGCTGGTGAGAACATGGCCTTCCTAAGAAGGCAGTCAACAGGACGAGGGGCAGGAACAATGAGCTAAGCACTGTGATGGAAACAAACACCTTTTTTTAGGCTCTCTGCACCAAGCTGCTGCTGCTGCTACTTTTATCACACCATTCATTTGGGAAGAAAGCAGTGCAGCAAAACAAGGTGCACACACAAAGCTGCACACCGTGTCTGAGCTCACGTCAGTTGCCAGCCAAAAAAAATGTAGTTGTTAAATTATTTCATTTAATGGCTTGGGACTGCAGTGATCTTATACAACGTTAAATCTTTGAAAACTGGATTCAGCTGAGTTAATCCTTCTGAGCAGGACATGGATGATCCACAACAGGACTGAGGACCACAAGTGGTTGCTAACTTCTTCTGGGCAGCCAATGCCAATGTTTCCATCATGTGAATCTTCCATGGAAGCTCATGAGCTGTTTTACAGACAAACACATACACACGTGCACGTGAAACCCGCTGGCAAAAACAATGGTTGTTTTGCATGCCAAATGTGTCAGTTGCATTTCGTTTTACGACTGAATTCATTCTCAAGTCACGAATGTTAAAAAAAAAAAAAAAAAGCTGAGTGAGTGTTTAAATTTAGGGCATTAATTTTGCATTCCAGTGTAGAGGGAACCCAACAGTCTCAAACCACGGAAAAAGGCACTCCACCTCTGCTTTATGGGCAATTTCATTCTGCTTGTGTTTCCAGAGCCTACTTCAAAGCACAGATGCATTTCAGGTAAATAATGACAGCTTCAGAACAAATTTTCCTTGTAACACAAATCACCTCACTAATGAAATCAGGGGGAAAATTCAGAACAACTTGATATCCATCTGCCTCAAATCAAATCCTTCTATTTATATGCTATAAGTAGGGACCTGATTCCTCCCACAATCAAATCAGGGGTGAAACTCCCACAGATTCCGGTGGGAATGAGGTTAGTTCTTTATGCTTGCTTGATGACCTTTGCCTGAATGTGGGTGAGGATGCCCTGCTCCGTCCAGAGCAAGGCAGAGGACGTGCCTGTGGGTGCAGCACCAAACAATGGGTTCAGGTTCAGAAGAATATGAGGCACCTTCCTTCAGCACAGAGAATAGTTTCTATAGTTTTCACATTTCCTTCCTGCTCATGTCAATCATGCATGGGGGAAAACAATGAGGAAACACCAACCCCACATGGAATAAAGTAATGGGAATCTGAAAATTACCCACATGCTGAGAAGAAAAGTCATCACATCCAAGATTGAAAGTATTGGCTGTCTGGACTTCCAGATAAATCAGACTAGCCCTGGGGATTTGGATCTATACTTGTACTTACCTCTTCACCTCAAACCTCAAGGACAAGCTTTCCTTTTGCTTTGGAGGTCTGGAGGTGGGCAAATGGAGCAGCTCTTGGTCACCTTCACATGCATTGCTGAACCACTTGCCCCCCTGCAGGCTGCTGCCTGCTTTCAGAGACACTCCTCTCAGATCCCATTGGCCTTCCCAAAGGTTCAGCTGTGGTGTGAGGGGAGCTAGATGTCCACTTGGCTTGGCAACAAAGAGAAAACGATTGTACTTGAACCTGGAAATTTACAGGAATGCAGAGCAGCCGTGTTGCTAAGCCAGCTGCAAACCTGCTTTGCTCGGGGCTCTTCCCTTTGTAGGGTTGAAGGAATGAGGCACGTGTTGCCAAGTAGGACATCAGTGCTACAAACAAATGGAAGGCCCTTATCCCACCAGCAATCTCGACCTGGTAACGGGCAGACAGCTAGAGTAACAAGAAAGCTCAGCTCCTTCCTACTCACAGAAAGGAGAGGCGGTAGGATACAGGTTATAATTAGAGCCACCCACAGCAATTTTGGGGAAGCTTCAGTGTATGGATTGGGATCTTATTGTTAGTGCTGCCAGTTCACCATCTGCTTGGACTGAGCCAGTTCAGAAATCCAGTGGCTGGCACTCTCAGACACATCTCCTGCTTGCCTGGAGTTTAGCAGTGCTTTAAGCCACCTTCGTGCCTGCAGGAGAGTCACAGCAATAGGAATTTCTGTATAAGCCTTTAGCCTGACTGTCCTCCTAATTTAAAGGATTAGCTTCAGCTTTGGAGACAAACTCCTTTTGGAGCCCTCACTCCTTTCTTTCCATTGGATTATAAAATTTCAGTGGCTTATCCAAACTGGATTTCCCTAGCACAGCTTCCTGCAGCTGGAAAAACACCAGTTCTGCCAAGCACTGCATGCTGCAGGTACAGCCACATTTCATGGCATCCCATGCAAAGCTGCACAACTGTCTCCTTGCAAAGCCCCTTGAAGCAGAGTGAGGTACAGACCTGCCCCCAGCTCTCCTTCCAGCTGCCATGGAGGCTGGGAGCAAACCCTGGCCCAAGCCATGCTTGCCTGGAGTAGATCAGCTCCATCCTCAGAGTTCATGTCCAGCATGATAAGGCTCAGTGTGGAGCACTAAGGAGTTGATAAGGTCTTGCACCCTCCTGGCATTAACACCTCTAATTTGGTTTTAATTCTTGTGTTGCTAGATCACAGTACAGATTTGATACCCAATGTATGAGACTTAAGCCATCAGTGCTGGCCTTTTGTATCTGCCTCAGGGTCCTTATTCTTATCCCCCTCCCCAGGTAGGAGTTACCTTCTCTCAGAAATCCTATGTGGCCCCCTCAAAAGCAGAACAGGCTCCCATGTTGCAGATTAAACCTCACCAATGTGAAGATTTAAACCACTTGACTGGGACAGATAAGCCATGTCAAAGCCTAGTGAGAAACAGGGCTTGCCTAAGAGAAATGAGTCCCCGATAGAGGCAGCACAGATTAGGTTGCTATCTTTGGTTCTGCCCTTCTCATAACCACCCTGAATTTTGGTGCTTTTCCTCAAATCCCTGCTGCAGTGCCCTGGGCCCAGCTGTGAAAGCCTCACTTTTTGCCATTTTACCTTTAACCACCAGTATTTCTGAGCCTCCCTGCTTGCAGAAACAGGCTTCAAACCATGAGTCCAGCATTCTAAGACAAAACAACTTAAATACTTCTTCTTTATTTTTTTTTAATTTCCTTACCTCTACTGCTGTGATTTATTTAAGGTGGGACTTGGGAGCCTCACTCAAGGCTTTTGGGTACTGCTCAGTCTGCGGAGAGCAATCCCAAAGCCATTCCTGCACCACAGGCTCTCCAGGAAGCCCTGTGACAAGAGCTCTGGCTGGCGCCCGTGCCCCGGCCATGCTGAGGGGGAAACTTTCCAGCTGAAGGCACAGTGAGTACTTTCTTCCAGGTAGATGGAATAGAATAATGCAGACTATGAATGGTGATGTGTCTGCAGGGGGGTGGAGACGGGGTGAAGGAGGCGTCAGTGTGTTTTGTAAATGCTTTGAAATGTATTTGTGTGTTTCTGAGATGAACCTTACAGAAAATACCTGAAAACTGGTTTTGCTTTTCCTAAAGCATTGGCTCTTACAGGCAGCAGCTTTGCCAAAAGTCATTAATCACATCTTTATTAACAAGGGTGGGGGAACAGTGACCTCAAACAACCGAGGAAAACAACTAAAATTACATTCATTTGAAGGACCGCTTTGTAAAAGATCTTCTGGCCTGCACATGCTACTGTTGACGTATATTTAAAGTGTGCTGAGTCTTTGGGATATATTGGGACTTCTGCACAGAACCAGGGCAGAACTTGGCCCAAGGGTGTGTTTGACTTAACTACATGTCTTCTGGAGTAAAAGGGGAGAAAGAAGAAAGTTTTTAAAAGGTCTTCACACTTTTCTTCTATATTGAGGTGCATCATGCAAGTGGGACAGACTAAATGCACTTCCCGAGCATCAAAACTCATAGGATCATGAATCTCACGATGTGTATGGTTTAAGTCCAGAGGGAACATTATGATCACTCAACTCCTTCCAGCCCCAACATCCCATTTGCTCTAAGTATGCTGTCCTGCTAACAACATCGCACAGGGTCCACCACATCTTTCACCACATGGCTCAGTAAAACGCTCGTTTTCTCAGTTAAAAATGCAGCCAGCTGAATGAGCACCTGTTGCATTAGGTGGGACCAAACACACTTTATAGGGACTGCTGCTCTTGGGGTGAGTAGGGCTGTGGATACAGCCTGCCTTGTCCTGCCAAAACTCCGTGTTTGCTGCTCACTCCCTGCTCTCAGATAGTTTGTCAGCTGGGGAATGGGGATCGGTGAGAGAGAGAGCAGGGACTTTTGAGGGGATTTCTGGAACCTGCCTCAAAATGCATTTGTTGTGGGGCAAGATCTCAAAGGCAGTGTGGGGAAAGGGCAGGTCTCCACCTTGGGCAGGATGCTAACGCTGCATCGTGGTAGGCACACTGTAAGTCCAAACCCTGGAAGGCTGTTGCCACTGATAACACCCATCTGCTGTGGCATCATGTCCGCTGACATAGCCTTAATTAATGATATTACCAACTTAATGAGGAGATAAACCACCGATCCCAACTCCTGTTAAGAAATTGCCTTAAATACCAGTCACTAATCACTATGGAGAAACAGATAGTGGGCCAAAATGCACACCTGGTGTAAAGAGGTGTGGTTTCCATGTTTTCTGGTGAAGTTGCATTTGTTTACTCCAGGACTCACTATGAACCATCCTGATTAACACATGGCGGGTGTGCGCTGGGCGGGAAGTTGTAAACAGCCACAGCCTTAAGTAATGGCACTGGGCTTGTGCAAGACCTGTCATCCAGATGGCAGCAGGATTGATGGCTGAGGAGATCAGCAGGGTGCCAGACCAGGGTGCAGATGTGCGTGGGAGTGCACCAAACCCAAGTTTGCTCTTCCCAGACCCTTAGCCTGTGCAGAGGGGCTCTCCAGCCACCTCTGAGCTCTGGGATGCTTCACATGCATTGTCTAGTTCACGTGGCTTCAGGAATAGTAGACATCACCATAGTAGACATCACCATAGCAGACATCACCGGGTGATGTCCACTGTGGTGGCCAAAAGCTTTTTGGGTTGTTTAATAGAAGACGATTTGCCAGTTGTAACTAGATTTCCTGCTACCGTTGGGGTGGTGTGGATGTAACATGTAAAACAGGGAAGGGACCTGTTTCACTGTACTCATTTGATTCTTTGGCTGTTACTTTATTTCCTTGCCGTTGTTATTCTGATCCACTGAAATTAAAAAGGCATGAGCAGCCTATTTGGATCTGAATGTGTGAGTTCCTGCCCTGCAGAGCTTTCAGTAGAGATTAGATTGTACATGCCATTGTGTGGGGGAGATGTGCCATCAGGCAAAGGAGGAACAAATGCAGGCGGGGCGGGAGAGGAGAGACAGAAGCGGTGTGTCTGCATGAAGCTGCCTGCTGCTCGTGGGGTGGTATCTCCATCTCACTGATGGCTGGTGAGTATCTCACAAAACATTCACTGCCTTTGGTTTCTTCTGGGTGTTTAGCTCCTGGAATGTGTGAGACAAGGCAGCCACATCTTCCTCACATTAACTTTTTAGAACTTGTCCTAGGAGGGCCTAAAATAAAAACTATGCATAGAAACCTATGCCAAGCCTCAGGTTCCTGAGCAAACTACAGGGGATCCTGGTCCTTAAGACTGAATAATCCTCCACTTTGCTGGAAAGGTAGATATGCACTCAGCTTGCTGGTATCCAAATAAATCTTAAGGAATTCCAAGGATTTATGTGCCTACATGACACCCAATACAGACACCAAGAGCAGACAAGCCTGGAACACCGTGCTACCCACCATTCACCTATTTCAACTACTTCACTCTAGCCCTCTGTGTTTCTATTCAGGCAGACTGTTTCCTGTTGAAAAAAAAAAGGTGTTTGTTTGTTTTTTTAAGTGATCATAGGCATGCATATATCAGAAAAAAAAAAGGACCTATCTTCTTCTTACATCTCTATTATTTCTATTGTTCAGGTATGCCTCGGGTACTTTCCCAGACACGTTGCCTTCTGTTTTTAACATTGCCATCTGGGAATCAGATACTGCACATCTTTTCTGGTGCTGTTCAGCAGGGAGGGAATTTGTTATTGCTCCTCACAGACAGTTCTGCCTTGATGCAGACGGATAGCTCAGGGAAGAGGGATGCCATCAGCTTTGTGGCCACTGCCTTACAGCTCGGGGGAAAGCTATGGCTGTGTGTGCACGGCACAGCTTGGGATGAGCTGAGAGAGTTCTCACAACACCTGCAAACCAGGTGATGTCCATGGGGTCCAAACTGCACTTTTGGGAAATTATTCAGTGAATTAATCCTGCACTGGACCCTCTTCTCAATGTGGCACACTCAGTAATGCCTTTAATAATAATTTGCTTTTTGTAAATCCAAGGAAAGCAAAGGTGAACTCCACAAAACAGGCACAGACCAAAACAGACTAAACTCCAGGGCATTTGGAGCTTGGTATGGGAGCAGATGCAGAACTGAACTTTGTGGCTTGGACCCATTTCTTGAAGTTGATTCTGACAATTTCCTGATTCAGAGCCTTGTGCTGTAACCACAAACCCTCCGTATCCCACCCTCTTTGGTCTCCATCTCTGTCTGGTCCTTTAACTAAACACTGCTCAGTAAATACTTACAGATTCAAGAGGAGAGGCTGCTAGTTCAAAGTCTTGCATTATCTGGACAGCTGGAAAGGAAAATTAAGAGCAGCAAGAACCAATCCGAACCACAATAAAAGCCTGGCTTTGAACAGTGACAAGTATCTGCTTAAGACATATTTCTCCAGCCTCTGTTACACCCATTCCTGAACACAAAAAGTTGCTTTACGAAACTGTGCAACAACTTGGAGGCTCAGGTGGGCTACTCCAGAGTGGGCTGCTCCTGACTCTGGCAATAATGCGAGACTATTGTTCTTGGTATTAGAGCGATGATCTTTCCAGCCTAGAAAGCAAAACTGCCACCTCAATGTTGTTACAGAGCTGCAGGTGAGAGGAGTGCAGCAATACCCCTGTATCATGGTGGGGAGGACCCTGTGGGATATTGAGAAGTAAAGAAACTCTGACAGAGTGTGCGAGTGGTTTCTTCTTTAAAAATAATCTCTGCAGAGTTTTGTTGGGTTTTTTTTAAGACACAGTGGCTAAAAATGTCCTTTCAAAAATAAATCAAGCCTGAGGCTGGGTCTGAAAGCACTTAATGAGGGGTAAAAGTGGTTGAAAAAAGAAAAAAAAGGAAAAATTCCCATGCTATTCCTAGCAATGACTCCCCCACTTCTGAATGTAAACTGTAGCTTCATACACTAGTGAACTTCCACCAGTTTCAGACCAATACCTGTCCCTCTTAGGGCAGATGACTGGTGAGCAGAGACTCTACTGAGACTCTTATCTCCTAAAGGCACTGGGCACCCCCTCATGTACATCTCCCATCGTGGCACAGCATCTTCAAAGTCACAAGGGCACAACAAGGTTTAAAGCAAAACTGCACCACACAATAGGATGAAACTAGATGTGGACAACATGATGGAAAAGCTGTTGGGGAGCTGAACTGAGTGGAGTTAAAAACTATAACTGTTATTCAGCCTTTTTTAAATGAAAACCAGGCCTTTCAGACAAATCTTATTATGCTCTTTGGAGATGTTAAAACTTTTGTTGGGAAAAGTGACTTTGGTTGGGATAGATTTTGACTATGTGGTTGACTTAGCAGATTCTCTTACAAATATTAATAGCATGATATGAATAGCACAAGCTCTAGATGGCTTAGAGAGCAGTGAGATCAACATTCTTCCAAATGAGCAGTCCCTGAGAAGTCACATTCCCAGAGGAGACCCTCAGGGAGTGACAGGACATCCAATAATTTTCAGTGCTTATACCCAGCACATGAAAGGGGATGCACAATGACTGCTGTCCAAGGACTGCAGATGACACCAGGCAGGTGGGGAGGTGGCTGGTGTGGAGAGATGTGGGTCACTGGCAGGCAGAGCACATGTGCTCAGGCACCAAAGCCCTGTGCCAAGGAGACAGGGAGGCAGCTGCCTTTATGGAGGGACAACACCTTGGAAAGCAGAGGAAGCCAGGAAAGGATGCTGGGGGCACAGTGGACATGCAGCCCAACCTGCCTGTGACATTGCAGACTGATATGGGTGAAGACAGGAGATGCAGACTGAAGTATGGACTAGTTCTTGTTCCGCAGAGGGTCTTGAATGGAAAAAAAAATTGCCCTTTGGTGGTCTCTGCATTTTAAGAAGAAAAGTTAAGAGACTTGAAGAATTTAATGTGCTAAATTCATCCAGAAAATGAGAGGTCGTGTCATTATACTGTGTACATACCTTCAGGACAAAATGGTGGTAAGAAAAGAGTCTTGAACTGCAGGTAAGGCCCCCAACAAGAACACTACAGCCCAGAAAGTTCAAGTAAGAAAGTAACATGCATTGTATCAGTGAAGAAACATTGGGATGGACTCCAGAGACAGGGTTGGATCCACATCTCTTGATGCCATCAAATCCAACCTGGCTGCCCTCCTAAGAGGTCTGATTGAGATCAAGTTGTGCATTGCCAAACATGAGTTAAACACAGAGGTAAAGCAGTGATAGTCAGGGATCCTGAAGTGCTGGAGCTCAGGAGGGAGTCTCCAGCCCTCCCTTGCAGCCATGAACTTTGCGACTGAAAACTACAAAGCTGAGGAAGAAAAATATTATTTAAAAGGCCTATTGCCTCTTGGAAGGTATGAGAGGGTGAGAAAGCAAGTGAAAAAGCCTGGGAGTTCTTGGTAAGTTCTGCCAAACTGATAAACATCCCAAAAATCCTCAATCCTTTCTCTTTTATTGGCTTTTCAATGCTATAAGGGGAATAAACTGATTATTTTATAGAAGTTTGTTGGTAGTGATCTTTTCAGTACACTGGCAAATTGCTCCTGTTTTGGTTTTTGGTTTTTTTGAGCAACTAAAGTTGGGATTTCCACTCTTTGTTTGCAAGTGTTTGTTTAGGACTTGCTGAGAACAAGTTAAACACAACGAATGAGCTCTGGACAGAGTTTTGAAAGAGATTTATTCTGTGGTCATTCATTCTCCTCTCTCAGGAAGCAAGTCCCATATGCAGGCACTGTTTCTGAGAAAGTTTTTTCCTTATATTAACAGCCATCCTTGCTTGGTAATGCTTGCAAGGCATTAAGATGAAGACCAAGGGCCCAATCCAGAAAGGTAAAACAAAGTATTTTACCCTTAACATTGCCTGGCAAACAGTTCATATATTGATGTACCATCAGAGATGGAGTTGGAGGATACTGAGGAAAAAAAGTCAAGTCATGAAATTCCCACAGAAAGTCAGTGGCAAACCTAGGATTAACACCAAAACCACACAGTCTCTGTGTCTAACGAGCCAAGAAGGAGTAGGACAGGTAGTAAATCTTGGAAGTGCGAAGGTCAAAAGCTCAGGAATTAAAGAGCAGTGAAGGAATGAACCAGAAATCCAGCTGCTGAAGGAAACAATTCATGCAATGTTGATCATCTCATCCCCATATGCTTGTAATAATTTTGACAAGCATTTCTTTTTATCTGTTATTATTAAGAAAATTACTCCTTTAAGGGCAAAACATAACTACATTTTTCAGGTCAACTTGATTCTGGGAATCAGTCTCACTTGCCTGTGGTTTTTGCTATCAGGCCAAACACAATCCCTGGTGTATTTCTCTCGACTCGGTGGAGTTATGTTGAATATCAGCTTGGCCTAAGGGCCTTCAGTTATATTGCCAATGGGTTTCTTTAAAGGGATATTTCCCTACTTTGAATGCAGTGATTCCGGGCAGTGATTTTCATTTTGCAATCTGGAAGGACTCCTGCATATCTTAAGGAAGTTTTAGTTGCTGTGATCCTGAAGAAACCTTTTTTGGCAGTAGATGACTTGTCTCACGTTGGTCAGGCTGGAGGCAGGTGTGTGCATGTGCTCGGGCTGGTCTGTGGATGGCAGCCTCGAGAGCCACTGCCAGGTGCCTTCCCTCTGCAGAAAGGGCCTGGGAAGAACCACGGGAAGGGACACAAAACACACAACTGCCCCACAAAAGCAGCGTGAATGCTGTTCACAGTGTTTCTGATTGACAGAGGAGCATCTTATCTTCCCCTGAAACCTCTGCACCCAACCCTCCAGGTGTGTGTGTGTGCGTTGGGAGGGGAGCCAGGATTCTGATTAGAGGGATTATTTAGATTCCACTACCATGGGGAGCAGCTCCTGGTACGCGTCCTTTGCTAGGAGAAAGACAAAGGGAAGACCCAAAATAAGAAGGATAGGCCTTTCAGCATCCTCCACCCTGGACATCAGGGGCTGTGACATGCCACATGTGAAGGTAGATGAGTGCACATCCAGTGTCTCTGCACAGACTGCTGCTCCCTCAGGGTCACAAATCTGTGCTGGAGAGGCCATCACAAGGGAGTTTCTCATCTCATGAGGTCCTGGAGAAAAAAGACAGGACTGCAAACTGATGGGTGCAGGATGTCAGGTGGCAGGACAGTATCACACCTGCTGAGATTGTTTAGTGGCACTCCCCCTGCCCTGAATGTCCCAAGTATTGCCTGTTTGAGCTTGCTTTAGCAGCCAGGTTACACTACAAGTGCTCCAAATCACTGCAAGAAAAAAAAAAAAAAAAGAAAAAAGAAATCTTTTTTGATCTTGCTTCATGCAAGATGTGAAACCTCCTAATGAACCTGAGTGTAACCAGCCTCTGGTTGTTTGCCTAAAACTGAGCAACACATGAGGCTGATACTGCAGTTCTCAAGAGAGATTTGTCCCTGGGACAAAAGAGACCTGAAAGAGACCTGAGAGAGCCCAGAGCTAGGTTCAAACAGGCTGGGAAGCGTTATGCAAAGCAGCAGCACAGAATGTAGGGTACATGATGTACTTGTGAGCTTCTAAACTGAAAAATCTTCCTGTAGGGACCGATGATGGGCATGTCACTGAAAAGCCATGTTTACTTTGCAGAGGACCCGTGTTCTTACCATGACTCTGTCTGGCCAGAAGAGACAGAAAACCTTTTAATCTTGATGACTTGATATAATGGGACAATCCAGAGTCTGAGCTCTAGGGTTGCTGTGGGGTGCTCCAGCACAAGAGTGTGCATCAGAGGAGGGCAGGGTTTGAAGGAGCAGGGCTCAAGGGTGAGCTGCTTCTGTCCTTCTGCAGCTCCTGTCAGTTTTGCACAGCTATCACTGTGATCCAGCAAGCTGTAAAGTACAAAACTACTTGAATAGGGTTGGGAACCACACAGCATCACATAATGGATTTAATTACCATGAGGGAAGAGATCTGATGTGATTTCTCTGTAGCACAGCCCTTGTGCAGAAATGGTTGTTGATCCAATCATCAGCTCTGGAGACCTCAGCTCTCCCCCATCCTGCCATCTCCATATGTCTTCCTTGGAGACCTTCCTTCCAAGGACCATCTGCCTTGGCATATAGCAAACTAAAGGCAAATGGCACAGTCACCAACCTCCACTTGTTGCTCCATCTCAGGGAGACCAGCTCTGAAGATGGTTTTCCTAAGGAACAGTGGGAAAACCTGAAAGGCTTGGGATCTGTGTCATCCCAAGCTGGAACTGGCTGACTCAGAGAGCAAAAATCATTTGCTGTGGTGTCTGGAGACCTCTGAACAGCTGCAAAATCCCAGCACTGAGATCTCAGTAAGGTCACAGTTGTGATGGGCTGGGCACATTGCCAAGGTGGAAGATTCCAGGATCTGCAGCCTCCTGGGAACACCTAGCAGCCAAAACAGGCTTTGTAAAGACACCTGAAAATCCTTACTTAAAGCTTGTCAGCTTAACATTTATAACTGGGAGGGAAAGGGTTTGGAGCCACTGCAGTGCAGCCTGCAAGGTGAAGCAGAAAAGCAAAATGGAGGAGAGAAGTGAGCCAACTCAGAGAAAATCAACCGTGCCTTTTAAGAAGTATGACTGGAAACATGCTCTCTCCCCACAGACTGGCCTGTTTTTACAGGATCATACACACATCCACAGAGCAAAAGTAAAAATAGCTGAGGGGATGATCATTGCAAACTGCACCAAATAACAATTCAATAATAGGATTTTAATTAAGAAATCCACAGCACCAAATAAATTCAAGATTTGGCACAACAGCAGTGTCCAATTGCCATAAATAAAGCAACTTGCTAATGACTGCACATTCCATCTCATTTTCCTTGATGTTTTCCATGGCGTCATTCTTCTGAACCACAGGTTTTCTTTTAATCTCATCTCAATCTACAACATTATTAGGTGCTGTGCTTCTTCCTTCACAGCACCATATTTGAATGGCCACTAACCAAAGCCAGGGAAGGTGAGGCTGGAACACAACCTTGGCTCCTGCAGGCTGAGCCCCAAGAAGGCTGCTGGTCACACCCCAACTGCACGAGTCACTCACACATAATCAGCTGTGGCTAATTCAGAGCCAGAACCACCCCCGTGGCCCCTAACAGCTTCTGCACTTGGGATTCAGTTGGCTCCACAGGTTTGACATGTCATGACAGAGACATTTCTTCTTCACACAGCTCATTTTGTCCTGAGCTAATGAGAGATTAACTAACCCATAGCAGCAAATCAGCTGCTGCTGGTCTAGGGAGGGCATCTCAGGTTCTCTCCTTAACAAGCTTCACATTTGGCTTTTCTTAGCTTAAGGAGAGTTCATCAGCACAAACATCCTGCCAGTGACACGGTCCTTATCTGACAGATGGAGCCCAAGGAGAACTGTTTGCAATGACCTAATGTTGTTTGCTGCTTACCTGGCACAACACCAGTGAGCTGCTTCTCCCATGCCCCGAGAAGTCACTAAACAGATGCTCATGGCTCCCAAACAAAAAATCTTCACTCTTCTTGAACAAAGTCAGGGTTTACAACAGATCAAAAGCACTTTGGAGCCACTTTGTCTCTTCTGCTGCATGCTAGGCGTTTGTGGGGACCCCATTTCTGCATGGGGCTGTCCCCTCTGTGCTGCTCTCAGGGCCCAAGGGAAGGCTAGGACTTGATGGCATTTAGTGTGTCCTGTCGGGAGTGCTGGGAGATGATTAACCCTTTTGTCACCACTAAACCACAATGGGAACATCTTCCTCTTTTTCTCAGTCATTAAGTTTTTTACATACTGGAATTATATGCGTTAAACAAGGAAGTTTTCCAGTAGGTGCCCATCCTTGAGTCTTTCAGTAGAAAGCAATTTGAGTGTCCCATAATCACAGAGTATCTGACAAACCACAAAAGAAGCCTTCTTAATTTTAACTTCTTTTGGCCTTAGATGGGTAGGACCTGAAGTTGGGGTTTGAGACAAGCTCAGAATTATTTTGCTATTACCATAAAATCCCATTCTAGGGGAGCTTTGCCACTTCGTGTTGCTGCATCTGCTTCATTCCGCTTCAGGTTTCCATCTCAAAATTCTTATTCAGTCCTCTTTTCTTATGCAACTTTATAAGCTGTGGTAGGTGGAGATAAGGAGGCCAAGTCCTGAAATGATCTGTCTGTTCTATTTTGCAACCTCAGTGACAGCAAATATTAATGTACCTGTGTTGACTGCCTGACTCGTCTGACCACTCTGCATGGACCTTTTGGTGACAAGCAAAAGCCTTCCATGTACTGGCTGATTCTCCAAATGTCACAGAAATATGGTTAATGCTGTTGTGAGCCCCCTGAAATGCTTTCCTTCTCCACGCCTCCTGCCTTTTTTTTGCACATCGTGGTCCAACATTTCTCTTGTGCCAGGCTCTTCCTGAACTGTGCCTGTGTTACACAACTGTGCCCTTCAGACTGAGGCAAGGATTAAAGGTGTCCAAATTA
Source organism: Lanius collurio (assembly GCA_020086605.1). Classification (NCBI taxonomy): domain Eukaryota; kingdom Metazoa; phylum Chordata; class Aves; order Passeriformes; family Laniidae; genus Lanius; species Lanius collurio. The sequence goes on from JACBWW010000019.1 coordinate 15,121,273, forward strand.
TTAGGAAATCAGAGCAGTAAAAGGTCAGAGATCTTTCTATTTTCTCTCAGCTCGGTAGATGGTTGCTGAAAAATCACAAAACGCGCTTTGAAAATGAGGGGCAGCGAGGTGCAGCTTTCTGAGCACTCCTTGGCATTCATGTCTGTGAGTGAACTATTTACAGGTATGGCAAAGCGTTACTAATCTCTGAGCTATTTAGAAAGGAAGTACCTCTAGGATCTCTTCATTTGTCTCCCCTGTTTCTCAAACACCATTGAGTCACACTGAATCTCCTCCCCTTCTGAAAAACTGCTTTGCAGAGCTCCCTGAAAAAAGAAAAATGTCCCTGGACAGTGAAACAAACAATCCCAAAGTGGGTTGATCATGACCTATTAATTGGGTAAAAAATCCTGAAGACCCTGGAAAGGAGAGGTCAATCCAGGGGCTGCCTGAGGACTCAGCTGCTCTCGAGCCCCAGGGAGGAACTCTCTTATCAGGGCTTGGAGCCCAGCTGGAGACAATCTGGACCTGACCCTTCTCAAAGTTCATGTCTGTTTGGATGGAGGGTTCTGATTCAGACAAATCTCTGCTTTCAGACAGCCTCTTGGAAGACGGGGCTGCCAGTTGGCTTTGCAAGGCTTTGCTGGATGTCCACTTATGTCTGAAATCTCCGTTTCCTTCCCCTCCTCTCCAGCATGCCTCTCTGTATCTGGCTTCCCTTTCAAACTTAGCCCCAGATGTACTACATTGCAGCTTGGTTCCCTGGATGCTGTTGCAAATGGCAAGAAATTTTGAACAGAATTCCCAAAGGAAGCCACGCTGAAGAAAGAGCTGAGAAAAAGGGAAACCTTGCCATTGCTGTTTAATTTTTTCTGAGCCCATACTTCTTGTGTTGCTAGAGTTTCAGAGAAAAAGGAAGTGTGTACAAAGGCTGCCTTGAGCAACAGGGGGATGCTGGTTCAGGCGGTGAAGAGTGAAAAGAAGAAGTAGGCACTGTGGGAGAACTGGTGAAGATGAGGTGGGTGAAAGAGGTGCTTCAGCACCTGGTTTGTGAGCAGTGGGGACTGGACAGCCATTGAAACAGACAGGCTAGGCAGTGCTTGAAGAACAGACACAGAATAAAAGGCCTTTGTGAAGAAAATAAAAAACAGAGGTTTTTTCACATTAGGATAATTCTGAAGTGCAAACACCAAGGGACAGTGTCCCTGCTTCCAAACGTGACCCGACAAATAGCAGAGGAGGAAAGCCAGAGTTCCTGAGTTCTGGTTTTAGTGTGGCAATAACTTCTCCACCAGAGCACCTACTAATTGCAGGTGCTGCAGGCGGCTTTCAACAGAGAACGTAAAAACATGGAGTGGGGTCCTCAGAACCAGGGATAAGCAAGTCAGCTTTGACTCAAGGGGATCTAAGAGCATTCAGTGCTTCATATCTCTGGCCAGCTTCTGACAATCTGAGAAATGGAGCATGTCTCACCTGCCACAGACAGTGATGGGAGGTTAATAATGGCATTTCATGTCTGAAGCTCTGTGACAGAAAGCTGCCACGTAACACCATGCTTTATTCTACCCTACAGCCAAAGTCTCCTCCACCCAAATAAATATGTATTTGTGTTGCCTGCCTCCCATATTTAATCTACTAGCAATTCTTACCAGAAAAATAATAAATAAAAATCTCTGGCCATGTAAATGTGCCAAGAGCTTGGATAATCAGCAGGATTCTAGTCTGTCACTACAGATTTTGGCAGCCTTGTGTCAAGAAAATGAGGCAACCCCATTCCTGGGAACCAGTGCAATGGAAAGAGCTTCCAGCTGATTCGGATTGTTTATTCTAGGTGAAAGTTTGCAACATTTCCATTTGGTTTCACCACTGTGAGCTTTGCCAGGACTTTTTCTCAGGCAAATGAATGTTTTCTCCTTTCTCTGCTTGATCTCCTATTTACAGGCTTAGTTGCTCCATTGCTTTTGTTACTCTGGAAGGTGTTTACTTGGTCAAGAATGGATTTCATCTTGCGAGACAAGCAACTCTTTTGTCTCCTGCTGACTTCAGTTAGACTGAAGGCCTGCATGAGCAAGGCATCTGTAGTCTTGAAGGATAAGTTATGCCAGAAGAAAAGCCAGAACCACGGCAGGAATGCATTAAGCATTATTATTACATTTCTATGCAAGTATTTAATCTATTATTGCTTTCACGGAACAAGGAAATGCATGGAAAATACTCCTTGCATGGCTCTACAGTGCAGATTAGCCTGGCATGGGTTGTTAGACGGTACCTGCAGCCTTGCAGAGCTTTGGCCTAAAGAAAGAAGGTCAGACCAGCCTAGTTAAGAGAAGTTGAGCCAATTGTATAGATGTATTTCTCCCTCAGCTTGAGCCAGGCCTGCATAGGGGCTGAAGTGTACTTCCAGGAACATATTGGTCTGTTTTCAGCCTAAAACAACTGTTTCCTCATTCTCTTTGTTCCTCTCTGTCATTTCTTCTTTCTGCAGCAATATAACCAAGTTCCACTTTGAAATGAATCACTGTTCTAATGCTCATTAAATTAAGGAACTGACCATTCTGGTAAGACTCATGCTGACTAATTGCAGGTGTTGGTTAAATTTCCCCAATAAAACTTCTACAAAATCAAGGCATTCCTAGCTGCCATTCAAATTCTGGGTATTTGAGGAATTTAGAAGATCCAGTTAGAGTGATTTTTTTAAAGGGAAGTCTCTCATAAAAATGTCCTAATCCATTGCAGCCTGTCTGAGAATTTGACCTTTTATTTCCAAATTCAGCAGGGTCATTGGCTGGCCAGATCAATGCCAGATCTTCTGACCAGTTCACAGGCTGAGCTATGGTTTACAATATCTGTGTCTCTTAGAAGGAAGCGTTGCTGGCATTGCAATGAACAATTAATTCATATGGTCAGATCAAGCTCTGTGCCCTCCATTAAAGAATCATGGTTAGGATGTAGATGCTGGAGTTGGGGCACTTCAATCAGACCACATGTAATCCCTAATAATCCAGGTGTCAGTGAAAACTCAAATATCATCTGATCCTTGTGACTTTAACCATGACTCAGGAAGGTCTCCACTTTTATTTTCCCCATTGTGCTCATAGGAAAAATAACAAACTCAGACATATTCCTCCTCCAGGACTACCCACAGATTGGGGGGGGGGGGGTTGACAAAAGGTGGTCTTGTGGTAAATCACAGTCTCAGCCTCCAGACATAGTTATATTAAGCCCCAGTTTGATGGCACATTTCCTGTGGCAGCTGGGTGACAATTGTGCTCCCCACCTGTGCAAGGGGAGCAGTAATCTCTTCACACAGTGCTATTGCTTGCCCTGCATTGGAGAGAGGACTTTGAGGAAACTCTGACACTTCCTGAAAGTTTTCACAAAGTGTGTCACGGGAAGGCTTCAGTCTCCAGGTCCTGCCGTTTAATAATAAACCTGCTGTTTATTTTGTGGAGCTTGTTTCCTAGACAGAGTAGCAAGAGGATGTCACGAATACCTGTGTGCTGCACTCACCTTTCTCATGGTACCTTGTGTCCCAGGCACCTGACAAAGGCCCCATTGAGGCTGGGGAAACTGCAGCCCTGCTCCTGCTGCAACAAGGCAGAGGCACATCCAGGCACTCCTGGCTTTCTAACACCTGTACCTCAACCACAACGCCAAATTAGTACTGAAGGGACCTGTATTTTACTGTCCCCTTCTTCTGCATTAATTAAAACACATCGCAGCACACTTAAGCAATTTAAATGTTTTGGAACGAGCCTCAAGACGGCCAAGGGCGTTCAAAGTGAAGGGAAGGCTGGCAATTTGCCCTCAGCTTGCTGCCTTGCCTGTCTATCACAGGCACACATTGTGCATTACAAAGCTGCTAGATCTCTGCAGACCCAACGACAGTAGTACAGTTTAGGGAGAGAGCTAAAGCCAGAAATCCCTGGTCTTCCTGAGGCTCCATCACATGGTCTGGCTGATAGCATCTCTGCTGATCTTTTTTCAATTTACACACTTTTCTTTACACCTCTCCTCTATGAAAAGCTGCTGGGAACTGCTACTGCAAGAGATAACAGCAGCACCATGTTGTCTGACAGAAAGCCCTACCAGACCTGAGTTTAGGGTATATACCTTGGTCTTGAGGACTTTTGGGGAGATATTCAAGGCAAGAAAGAGAAAATTCATTGCACCTCAAACAAAATCCAAGGCTGGAAAAGACTGTGTTTTACCCTGGAGGTGAAGTTCAGGGTATGTGTGAACCTTTCTCCAGAGGTCTGTTTGCCTTTCTGTCACCTATTGGTCAACGGCAGGAGGAGGCACCTCAGGTGACCTCCAGAGCAGCTTGTGCACTGTGGACTCCAGGCAGCAGACAGCTGACTACAGTCTAGAATGGAAATGAAGGACTAATTGGCCCAGGGACATTCCCTTTTGTATTTTAAAGTAATGCAAAGTGTCTTTTCACTTTCAGCTCTGGATTTGAGGCCTAAGATGAAGAGTCACTGCCATTAGATCCACATCATCACAATTGTAACATCAAAACAAGTGCTGTATTAAAAGTAAACACAAGAGGCATTCACTGACTTGATTAAAATGTATATATATGGGTGAGGTCATTTTAATAAATGCCTTATGCACAGACATCTGCATTTCTTACCATGGCCCTAGGCTTGGAGAAGGAGCACTGTACATCCACAACTACCTGCTCTTGTGCAGTTGCATCAGCCCAAGCTCTCTGGCTGCTCAGAACACCTACCACAAGAGTCCTTATCACATCCCTTTGCATTGACCTCTCCTTAACACTCACAAACACTACAAAATCACAGCCACAGTTTACCACATTAGCTGCACATCTCTGATCTCCATCAGGCCGCCATGTCAAGGTCCTCCATCTCCTCTATGAATCTTTTGAAGACACATTCTGATGCTGTTTGGAAATAACTCACTGAAAATAGTTCAATTGTCCTGTCTGTGTGCCTGGAAAAGGCTCCACTAGTTAAGGGAAAGTCAACTGGACTTTCCAGAACGACACAAAAAACTGTAAATCCAGTAATGTCCACATTCACACCTATTAAAATCTTCTGTATGTCACTGGAAAAAAAAATCCAGGACTGAAATCCCCAGGCTTATGTGCCTTCCTAGGTCACCCAGCGTCAAAGCTCCTGCACCTCCCACTATGATCTGCCAAGCTTTACAGCTCAGGTGAAGCAGCACCTTCTGCAGCAAGCCCCTAGAGCTGGCAACAAAACTGGCACCACAATGGCTTTCCTACATTTTGGGTACCTCCCCAGGAGTGCCAGTTACCCCAGGCTGCAGCTCCCAGTGCATCCAGGCTGTGATCCAGAGACAGCCCTAGTCTGGGAAAGGAAGTAAGAGGGATGTCCCTGACTGACTTTAGTCTCTTGGTCATACTGCTGGGGACATTCCACCTGCAGAGTCTCTGCCTGACTCTGGGGCAACCCTGGGCTAAACCAGCTGTCACTGTGAGGTTACCAGTGCTTCCCAGTACTGCAGAAGGGGATGCACCTGAGGGGAGTTTGTGCTCTGACTGAGGTGCCTGCTGCAACCCCAAAAAGTTACTTTTGTTCTATTCATTCTTACTGGCAGTTTGTATACTGCTGCCCAGAGGAAGCTTCATTCTGCTCCCTCTTCCCTTCAGGCAGAAATAACCACTGCCTGCCACCAAAGAAAATCTCACCTTCCTGGAGAGGGAGGGTTGTGTTTAATATAATTTGGAGTCCAGTGGAACTGTTTACTCACTTTATTTTCTTCCTGATGCCTTGGAGCTGGTTGGAAATGTCTGTGCTTGTGATACTCCTGAGTACGTTCAGCAACGCCCAGGAAAACAACGCTGCCAATGGCTTTTGCAAAACCCTGACCCTCCAGAGCCACGAGCGTGGTGTGAGGGGACAAGAGGACCTGTGTGTCACCTTCTTGCAGAAGGTGTCACAGAAGCCCCAAACTGCAGCACAGGGATTACATGCCTGCCCTGAGTGCTGAGAGAACACTTCTGAGCATGATTTGTGCTGTAACAATGGTGATGCTCCAGGCAAGAGGAGCACAGCTGGGGACCCAGGGCAGCCTCCACTGGTGACGTGCTACACAGGGACACCAAATGTGTGCACAGGCAGAAAGCTCAGGGGCACCCATGGCACATGGAGGGCCCATATGACAAAGCCAGGGGTGCAGTGTGGGTGCTGGAGAGCAGGGCATCCCAGCTCTGCCAGCAGCACTGCTCTTCCCACCCAGCTGTGGGATGTGGGTGACAACCAACAATCTGGGCCAGACCTTGGCCTGACTTCCCTTCTCTGATTCCCACAGTGTTTGCACCAATAGATCTTGTCCTAAAGAGTTTATCCAAAGCCTATTTGCATGCTGGTCCTCCAGACTCAGACTCACCTTCTCTGCAGGATACACCTTCTTGGATGCTTTTTACTGGTTTCTGCTATGGGATGAGCCATAAATTAGCCTGGGAACAGCTTGCTTTGCTGTTCCTGTGTATTTTCAACCTCAGTTCCATTTTAATATATGATAATATAGACAGTACTGTCCCCAGCCAGGATCCAGAAGGAGTGAGATGATTAAAAATAATTCATCTTACACTGACTTAAACAACTGAGAGCCTCAGGAATGGTCCCATTTGAGTTTGGTACAAATCACGGGTGACAATCTGGGTCAGTTTTTATTGGACCTGCACCTTTTTGCCAGCCCTAAATCTGCCAGCCATCACATAGGTTTAATAAGAAGGGACAACAAAGAGGCAAAAAAAGTCAATCTGTATTCGAGAAGGAGGTGGAAGGAGCAGGCTAGACAGGGCAGGGGAAGGCAGTGTGTCCTGGCAAACATGCAGGAGGTGATGTTTCCCCAGGAGAGGGACACACAGCAAATGCCCTGGGTACTTTGGAAAGCAAACAGGTTGCACCTGGAGCCCATTCTGCTGTTTGCTGAGACTCGACCACTTGTGGTTTCCTCTCTGAGTCTTGCCTCTGCCCACAGTGACATTCAGCAAGTGAGGAAATGCAGATGAGCCGTGCCTGGCACTTTCTGACCAGCTGAGGCACTGGAGGCACAGGGCTGCTTTGCCCACCTTCCACTGGGAAAGTGGCAGCAGGTTCCCCTTTCAGCCACCTCTGCCAAGCCACAAAACCCTCTGTACATGCCCTCCCCTGTGTCAGGAGGTCTGTGTGCTGCATTCCCCTACCTTGGATTGAACCACCCCACTTCCCCCTCCCGGAAATAACACGAGCAAGAGTGAGAATGACTCATCTGTGCATACGAAGGCATGTATATGCACACACACAAACATATAAGATATGTTGAGAGCCTGGGGCAAAAATTTCACCCAGCTCTTGAGCTCCTTGGCTCACATGGTTCTGTGAGGTTTAGTAAAAAAAAAAAAAAAACAGCCAAAACCAGCCAACCAGTAAAAAAAAAAAAAAGGAAGAATGCTGAAATACTAAAGAATTAGGAAAATTAAAAATCAAATCCTTTTACTGTGTCTCTAGCTTGAAAGGAGGCCTATCTCCTAGTGTCTGTGCATGCATTTTGTCCCCTGTGGTCTCAAACCAGCATGACTGTTTAGTGAGTGGTGGGCTGGCTTGCTCTGCTTCAAATCCACCTGTGCCATGTAAATCCCAATCACTGCTGTTTGCCTGGGAACTGGATAGATGGTTTCCTTCCCTGTCTTTGTAAACAGCTCATTTGATGTGGTTCCTGGCCAGCGATGCTGATAATGGACACTACACACACATGCCTGTGCCTCAGTTCGAGGCTGAGCGAAAACAATCAGGTGACATTTGCCCAGATCATTCCTGCATTCAGCTTTAAACTCTTCCTCTTCCATAAAGGTCCCTGGAATTGTGCAATATCCCAAGGAGGGCTTGTGAAGCTTCATAGCTGTGTCTGGTGTTTCATTGTCCCGTTTTCCACCGGGTTGCATGGAATTCAGTGTTGAATGACTGCACCAAGGACATGGAGATCTAGAATCACAGAACCAATCAGGCTGGCAAAGACCTGCATCTAAGATCATCAAACCCCTCTGTAAACCCAGCATTGCCAATCCCACTGCTAAATCACGCTCCTAAGTGCCCAAACTACACATCTTTTAAATATATTTTCAGTTCCCTGTGCCAACCATGGCCAATCACATCTGAAGGTACAGATCCCAATGACAGCTGAGGTCATATGCAGTTCCCACTTGCAAGCAGAGGAAGGCAACAGAGTCGGACCCTTGGCCACCAAAGAACAGCAGTCAACATCAGCATTCTGTGGTGGGGAGCTCAGCTCTGCTGCCAGCCCTCCTCTCTGCCTTGGCATGTGGCATTGTTACTGTTCCAGACTTCCCCCAGCCAGCAGAGCCAAATGTGACAATATGATGGGTCTTGAAAAAGGGGAAACCTTTTAATTATCCTACCAGAAAAGGTAAGCTGGTAACTGGGTCTTGCTGCCCAGGGGTTTTGCAGCAGGGAAGAGAAATCAGTCATTCACCACAGTGCTGTTGTGATGGGCTATGACAAACATCCTGAGGCAGCTGCGTCTGGTCACAGAGTCATCAGATGGCACAGCCTAGGAAGAGCAGCTGCTGCCTTTTGTTGGGTCAGAGACCCTTCTCCACAGCATTCCCCTCAGTGACCATTCATGCCCTGGCAGTGTGACACAATGCATCTCATCAGCTATTGGGAGGATGTTAAGCTCAGTGCCACCCATTCCAGCCAAGCTACATTGTTTAATAAAGAGCACATAATCACAGACATCAGCTGCAGAGGATTAAGGCTGCTTTCCCCCTCCAGTGTATTTTACCTATATCTCTTTTGCTACATTTTCTCTGCATCCTCAGCCTTTCCTCCTCAGGACTGCTCTTGCTGGTTCTCCCACAGAGAGCAGAGTGAGTGTGTGAATGGTACAACTGCAAAGGAAGGAAGTGGTGTTGCTGATTCAATAGAGTGTGCTTTTCCTTCTGAGTCAGTACAGAACAACTGTCTCACTGTGCTCAGAACATATTAGAACAAGAAGTCTGCCTCTGGTGTGTGTGGGCTTGTGTTTTAATCTCTCTGACCCAGAACATGGAAAGGTTGCACAGAAGGGATTTTAATTATCTTGAAAGTTACTAAAGTCCAATTAAAAGTGTAGAGTCGTCACAGCAGGCCGCCCATCCACTGTATCACTCTGTGGGCCCATTGATGGGATGTATCCAAAAATCACAGGGCATGAGCCTGCTTCTAGAAAACTGAATGTGTCAAGAAGCAGTGTTGTTAAAGGCTGTGACATTTTTGGATCACACAAGATCCTTCCTAGAACTAGAGCTGGACCCCATGAAGACTTGACCAAGAGACAGCTGGGAGGATGGAGAGAAAATGTGAAGGACAAGGATATAAAGTTATAATGCTAAATTTCCAGAATTTCCTGCAGTCAGTAGATCAGAGGTAGGAAGCCTGCAAGAAAATCTAAGGTTTGCTGGACCACTCAAGACAAATACCAAAGAAATGGAAATTACACAGCAACTAAATTATGAGTTCAATTCAAACTTCATCCCTCAGGCTGTCAGTGTGATATCTGGTTCTAACAAGAAGAGATGATTTGCTGGTACAGTGAAAACTAAAATAAGAGAATGTGGGAACAACTCCAGCTTGGGAGGAAACTCCAGCTTGGTCACAGCAGTCATACTACCCATGCAGAGGATCCAGTGGGAGCTTCTGAGTGAAGGAGCCAAGACACTTTAAAGAATTGCAGGGTTGCATTCAAATCAGTTCCTGTGTCATGGGTTGGAAAATAGCAAATGTTTTGATTAACATTTTTGTTTACAATATTATTTAAAACATGAAACAGACTCCAATTTCAAAGTTTCATGCACATTTCTCACAGGCCCAGGCTGGAGGAAATGTGGGTAGTGTCTTCTTTCATGATACTTTCTATTAAGCTCATTTCACCTCAAAGGTTTGGGTGAGTCTGAGCCCTAAACCAAAAGCAAAACTCAAGCAGGCATAAAGGTAAGGCAATGGAAAGTGATTGCCCAAGCCACTGTGAACTGAAACTGCCATGTTATGTACAGTGCAGGTGTCAGAAACATATTGAGCTCACATTGAAGCATCTTGGAGCAGCAAAGGACTCTGGCTTCCAGCTATGAAGCTCTCATGAGCAGAACAGATTTCTCCATAAACTGGTGAAAGATGCCCATGCACCACAGGTGATGGTCAGGGAACCTGATCCCAGCTGCTGGGTGACCAGCAGGGATGTCAGTGCCCTGTATGTACAACTGTGAGGGGTGTTTAATTCTCTCCTGTGCTCTCCCAGCAGCCTGCTCTTCATGTTATTGTGATGTTTTTCAATTGGGCAACAAAAAATCTGCTATGTACAGCTTTGGTTTTGTTACTCCTGGGCGGTGGGTAAGACATAATGGGGATTTTCTTGGGACAGACTTCAGCTCAGTGCCAGTTCTTGATTTCAGGGTAGGGATCATGGGCTGAAGGATTCCACTGCCATAGATTGGCTGCCTGGTAGAGCTCTGTCTCTTTTAAGTGCATCTCAAACTTTTATTGTAGAGAGCACTTTTGTGCTAGGGAAAAGAAATTACCAATCTGAGTTTCATGCTGCTTCAAAATAGTCTAGGCCAAGGTTGTCTCAAAAAAAAAGAATGTCTCAAGGATACAGCTGCAGGCTTCAAACCTGATTCAATAGCTTGCTGTCTTTCTGTAAAGTGTCTTTGGTGCTCTGCAGGAACAATGTGGTGCGTGAAATTAAATACAACTCTTTGGTAAATATAAATTAGGCTTCAGCTGAAATACACGTCTCCCAAGGCTTTCTGAAAATGAAGCAAGATGGTCCTAGACTTGAAACACATCATATTTACCCTCTTGCCTTCCCAATCCTTATTCCCCACCCAACTCTCCTCACTTTTTCTGCTCTTACATCACATTTTGAAACATCAGCCTATATGTGTGCACAGACACACAAACACAGAGGCAGAGCCCTCAGGAAGGCTGTTCTATTGCAGCACTTTGTATGGTTTCATGATATGAATGTGCTGCTCTGTGTGTTGCTGCCCACAGGCTGCGGCAGGAGCCCTGCAGGTCTGGGATGCAGCCTGGCCAAAAGTCATACTGAGATAGGTGAAATTGCAAAAAGAGAAAGCTGACCACAGCTGCTCCTCTGTGCTGCTGACAGCCACCATCTGGGCAGGCTCTGTGCCCCAGCACTGCAACTGCCCAAAACCTGTGGTTCCCCAGGTGAGGTGTATTGCAACTCAAAATCTGATGGCAATCCTGTCACTGGTTAAAAAAGCCAATGCACTGAAAGCAGCATAAACATCCCCCAGACAGCAGGCATTTTCTGGGTGCTGGTTGGATAAATCCATAGGTGCAAGGGGATGAACAGCCCCACTGGGTACAAAGCTCTCCTCCTTCAGAGAGCAGCAAGGATGAGACACAGGGGCTGTGTGAGGCTTTGCTGTGGAAAAGGAAGGAAGGAAGGAAGGAAGGAAGGAAGGAAGGAAGGAAGGAAGGAAGGAAGGAAGGAAGGAAGGAAGGAAGGAAGGAAGGGCTCTGCAGTCTTCCTGCCCACATGATACTGTACCAGACAGCAAATATGCTTTTACCCACAGGAACAAATTTGCCATCCAAAAATCCAGTGCAGGAAATTAGGCAGACAGGCAGATGCAGAACATCACAGTGGGTGAGGGTCCAAGACTGAGCCTGGGGCTGGAGTAAGATGAGCACGTTGGGAGTGAGGGAACTGTCCAGCAGGACACAATGGAGGAATTGTCCAAGGATGGGGATGGAGGAAGATAAACTCTTATGGCAATCAGACAAGCACCCTGCTTCCAGCAGCTTACAGTAAAAGCATTTCAGGGCTCCAAGGAGCCCCCCAGCAGCTGCTTCTGTTAGTGTCTCAGGTTCACCGGGTCTCTGGAATGCATTTCTCACCCACATTCAAGAGAGTTTGGCTTGTTTAGTCTAGCAAAACTAAGGAGGAGAGGGCATAGCTTTGTTGTCTGTAAATACACCAGAGGCTGAGGTGGCAGAAGACCTATTCAAGTTAAAAGATCCTGTTGGCATGAAAACAAATGAATGATCAGTTGCTGTATGAGAATATTTGGGATAAAAATTAGGAGGTTTCCAGCTGGCAAGGAGTTTGACAACAGCTGCCTGCAAGGAGAGGGACCTCTGGGGAATGGCACTACTTTGAGGATGAAGCTTGAGTAATTTTTGGAGGAGATAATAAAATATTGGATGATCAGGGGACTGGGAAGTCCTTTATAGCTGCAATAGGGACAAAGAAAATGGCACGAGAAATAGAAAAACTCTGAACTGAGCTCTGTGAATGATGCTCACAGAGAACAGAGAAGCATTTCCAAACGGACAATGGATAAGCCTCACTGAAAAGGACAAAAGAGGCCAAAAGCTTTTGGAAGTATAGGTGAAACATCTCCCACCTTGTGAACAGTGTCTGGGGAATTGTCTGTCTGGTGAAGTGGTCTGTATTTATCCATGCACCACCTGCCTGGAAGGCAGTGCTGGCTTTTAAGCAGATAAAACAAAAATCACATCATCCAAGGCATTTCTGTCTTCCAATTACTGCTGCTTGGAACATCAGAGATGTTCTTTCCAGGTGAATCCAAAGGATTTCCATCAACTCTGAAACACAGAAGAAAGATTAAGGAAAATCAGTCTGCAAAAGAATATCTGATGGCTTTCAGCTGAGGCTTGCCTCTCTGCACTCATCTAGTTACAAGCATAAAATCCTCTGCTGAGGAGAAAACTATGGGTCATGGAGAGCTGTGTGCATGTGGGAGCAAGGAGTTTTTTCAATGGGTGATACGCACACCTCCATACCCAACCTTATCATCATATCTGAGCCATGGCCTTGGAACAGGAAATAAAAACCTCTGCTCCAGGAAACAAACACAGCATGTCCAGGAGAAGGGTCCCAGATAGCAATGCCTCTTCTGTATCTCAATGGCAACATCTGCTTTATGGCAAAGAGAAAACCCTCTGGTGGAAAGATTTTTGAGGGAAAACCACAGAGTTTTAGAAACTAGAACCTGCCTAGGAAGGAGAAGAGTTCCAATGTGTCACCCCAGAACAAGTCCCCCAACAGGCAGGTATAAGACACATTGATGTATTTTTCCATGCCTGCAATCTTTAAAACACAGATCTGAGGCCAGGATACACTGGGGGTGGGAGACTGTGCAGCCGAAGAGCCTCACTCATTTCTAGGGGGAGAGAAGAGTGCCTAGAGGTATTAATCTGTGAGTGGGAGGGAAGGCGAAAGCTGGGAAACCCAGGCCTGTATCGGTTTTGGTGTTTCCACATACGCATATAAAAAAATACATATACACACACAGGGAAAACAAAACAAAACAGAACAGTCCATTGCACACGGTCCTCCCCCGGGGAGAGGGCGAGAGAACAAATAAGCGGCGGATGTGAACCATGTCACCGCGCCTAGCGCCGCAGGAAGGTCAGGTCCCGCGGTGACAAGGTGGGGTGACAAACCACCAGAGCAGGAAGCGGCAGGAGACCCCTGAGGCAGGAGAAGACCACAAGGCAGAGAGGTCCTGGAGGTGCAGGCACACAGGCTGCTCTCTTCCCTTGGCATCACCCCAAGGTGAGGAAGTGCCTGGTGCCAATGTGGACGTTAAGGAATGGCCCTGAGCCCCTCCATGGAAGAACGGATGGGACAGGAGGGCTGCAGCGTGACTTATTCACAGAGAGCTGCAGCAAAGCCCAGAGCTGACCTGCAGCCTTGAGCTTCGTGCCAATCCCAATGCCAGGAAGTGTGAGCTCCTGCACTGCCTGCAAAGAACAGAAATGAGAGAGAGACATCTTCCAGCCAGTTTAATCAAAGATAATGAAGAGATCTGTTTCTCAGTTAGATGTATCTATTTCTATTTTCCAAAAGAGCATAAAGGGCCTTGGAGAAGAAACAGGAACATAGGCCCTCTGTCCCTGGCTTACCCTTTAGTAGTGTGCTGTGTTTCCTCGTCCATCCTGGGGCAGTGGTGCTGAATGCTGATAATGCCAGACTTGGACCAGCCTCAGTCAGACAGTTGGTGCAATTTGACTTTAGATAATACTTAATGATTTGTTTTTAGCATCGGGTTGGGGTGAGTTGGGGTATTTGTTGTTGTTGTTGATGATTTTGTTGTTATTGCTTCTCCCCCTCCTTCTTTTCCAACCAATTAGGTTCAATTTGTTTTGGCAGAGGACATGATTAGTGGGGCTGGGCTCCAGATGGTTGGGCGCTCAGCCGCTCACCATAAATAACACTGGATGAGCAGTGTTCCTGCATGCAAAGCTGGGACATGAGAGGCCCAGGTCGCCAGAGCAGAGCATCCCATGGCTGGCTTGGTGGGACCGTACCTGAGCCCTTTGGAAAAGGCACTGACTGACTTTTCCTTAGATATCTCCAGATATGGGCTTGTTTCCACTCCCAGGCAGTGACTGGCAGGGCACCACTCACCCAGCTGCTCCCTCCTCTCTGAACTAACCTCCCCTCACTGGGTCAGCCCAGAGCTGCAGCTGAGCCCCAACAAATAGAGAGAACGTGTCTCTCCTATTTCCCCTTACAGCACCTTTTGGTTTGTCTGAAGATCATCTGATCTTGCTGCTTGTATGGATCCACAAGTGAAGGGGAGAATTCTGTGGGGTGGATGAGCTCAGCCAAACACCAATGTGGAGTGAGACTGAGCTGCCACGTGTCCCAGAGGAACAGTCACAGTCAGGCCTGCTGTATTGGCACTGTGGCAGCCAGGCCCTTGGACCTCCCTCAAAATTCTAATGGGGCTCTTTAGTAATGCAGTGGGTAGAGACAACCTCGGTGAGCAAGCAGATCCAGCAAAGAAACATGGAGAATTTTCAGTGTTTTTTGAATCAATAATGTTTTTTATCAAATCAATCTCCATATTGTTGTGAAACCTTAACAATTACCTTCTAAATCACACTGTAAGATCTTCAATAAGAGAAGAAATTAAAGCCCACAATTTATTGTTACTGTTCTACCAGTATTTAAGAAATACTCAGTGAATTGCAAACTGAACAGCTATTCAAGATTTTACATTATCTTAGGAAAGCAAGCATTTGGTGCAAATGTCCTATGCTTTAGGACAAAGCTGGTTGTTGATTTTGCAAGTACCAAAGAGCAGGTTCCATTCTGTAGAATAAGTTTACCATAGATATAATGTGACTATTGTATTGAAGTTATGAGGCAGACAGTACAGCAAGGAGGAGGTAGCTATGAAGTGTTAAAATGTCTTTGAACTGAGCATATCAAGCGCTTGAACTGAGCTCTTTTCCTCCCACCTTTCAGGGCCACAAGCTGCCTTGTTCTTCCCTGGTGCATGTCAGGTTGCCCAGGGAGTCTCAGTCACTCACAGGAGCACAGCAGAGCACAGCAGACACACCTGAAACTGGCACCTGCATATGGGGAAATAAACCCCAGTTCAGTTCTTGTCCATAGTCCAGCTCTGCAAGCTCACACCTCTGTGTTGGAGGGTTCGCAGGGGCAAAACCCAGATCCCTGTCCCTCACTGAGCACTGTCCCCAAAAGACTCAAAAGATGTGCATGTCTTGACCATTAAGCAATCTCAGGCTTTGCTCTCTGGACTGTTTGCATTGTAAATCCTCACGCCTAAGCTCCACTCGGGTCAGAAAGACCGCTGCAGTTCTTTCAGATTTTCTATCTTTTGGGGCTATAATGTTAGCCAAGTTCTTGCTCCTGGAGAGACATATGTATTGGAGAATGTTATGGCTCTATTCGCAGGTAGACAACCCATAACCAGCCTTTTGCAAGCTGAAGATGCCTCTCACATGGCTCAGCTGCAATTTTGGGCTGCAGCTAAATTCATGCCAGCCTCCTGCAAAGGAAGCCTGGTGCACAGACAGCTGTTACTGGGCATATATTTGCTCATAACAGGGGAGCTCACTATTCCATCTCTGAGCTTCCTGGATAGCTTTTCTTTATTGGCCGATATCAGGGAGGAGCAATGTCAGAAGGGATTCAGCTCAGGGAGCGCTGGACAAAGCTGCTTGGCACACAATCCAGGGCATGCTTGCTCCATGCACAAGGCAACTGTTTAGCAGTGTTGCACAGGTGTGGAGTGTTTATACAAGTGAATGGAGCTGGTCTCATTGCTACATGCAGAAGGCTGGAGCTGCCGTGAAGTGCTGGTGCAAGTGCTGTAAATGCCAATGCAACCAGTCACGTGTGGCCCATCTTGCCTGGAGCACAGGTGTAGCTGAGCCACTCCAGTGATGTCTCACAGGGAATAAAGATAAGATTGTCTTCCAGTCACTGTGTTGGAGATTTTCTGGAGGGATGCTGTAGAAACAAACTTTAGGCCAAACAGAAGCACTGGGACTCTGGGTGTCAGTTGTAAATCCCATGGCCATGGCAGGTGCCACATGCAAAGAGGTGGAACAGATGTTCCTAACTGATAAGACTTGTTCTGGTCTAGCTTAAAAACTTGAAAATTGAAGATGCGGCAAGGCCTCTGAATACAACACTGAGCAGAACCCACAGTTCACAGAGCTGTTCTCAAACAGGTTTACATACAGCTCTATTTATCTCTGTACCCGTTGCAAATCCGTATGTACAGTCACACGTATTTTGCAAAATGCCTGAGAGAACTGTGACGGAATCTAAAGGAGTTAGAGATGGAAGTGATCTATCAGATCCATTTGCAATCTCTCATGAGCCAGGCAGAATTTTTCCCTGGGCTATATTCATTGCTTTGCCTCGTCTTGTTTTTAATCACTCAAGCAAAGAGACTAGAACAGCCAAGCAAAGTTATGTCATATTGCTGCAGCAGCGGCACTGGGGAATCTCGTATCTCTGATCAGAACTGAGTCCCACAGTTGTACAATGTGTATTTATAAAGCATACTTGATGTGGTTAAAAAAATCCTATACAGAAATGCATCTAATGTCTGTAAGTATTTGTCTTCCAAGAATTTTTAAGACATTGTGATAAACATAGCCAAAGCCATCATTCAGCAAATTGAAATCACACTTGTATTAATGTGGTTGCTATATTTATCTTCAATTTAACCCTCATGACTTTATCTTGTAAACCAGTAAAGTGTGCAGGCAACAGAAGTAGTTATCAGAGAGCTGAGTGAGCATTTCTTTTCCATCATCTCCTTCACCACTTCCTTGACTCAAGGCACTTCATCCAGAGATCCATCACTTAGGGAGAGTACAACTCCTAACATATCCCACCTGGTCTCCACTGAGAATCTCTTTCATATATTAAGTGAATTCAATGTTGTTTTCTAAGGTCTTCTTACAGGTCTGCCCTTTTGTGGGCACAGAAACAAAGAGAAACAAACAACTCAGAAAACAGTGTGATTGTAGAAGTAATTTTTTATCATCCAGGGTCCTAGTTTTCTTCCCTGGAAAGCATAAAAGAGGAAAGTCCCCTCCCAGCAGCCTGAAGAGGTTGCAGCAGAGGCAAGTTGCAATGTGCATGCCATGCTCCAGTAGCTGGGCTCACACAAGGTGTAAGGAATCAGTTTTTACGGCCAGAGACATGAGTCTCTGAGAAAAAACACCCAGTGCATTTCTTAGCTCAGTTACATCTAATCAACAGACGTGTTTTTGTGTTAAAGTAACCCAGGAGGTTTCTGGGGTCAACAGACTTAAACAAAACAACCAGCAAAACACTGTGGTCTAGGAAAGGGCAAGATTTTTCCTAAGCTCAGCTCCCCTTGGCGTACAGCTCCTAAATGGAGGGATGAAAGTGTTTAAGTCATCAGAAAGAGCAGGCAGTGACCTGCAGTAAAATACATGGGCTGGTGAGATATGTCTCATCTTGCTAATGACCTCCAGAGCTGGGTCAGCAGATGCCACTGTGGGGGGACACCATCATCTGCAAGGCAGCAGACACAGCTCTGCTGTCTTGGCATGCCTCCATCCTCACTACAGCCCTGGGCACACCAGCTCCACAGAGGCCCAGTGAGGGCAATTCAACTTTTTGGAAATAACACCCAGCAGTGGGGATTCTTCACAAAGTTTTCAAGAGAGCGGTCTCACCAGAAACCCAGTCTTTTCTCTGAGCTGCAGATCCTGAAACCAACAAATCTCTGAAACTGTTTGGCTGCAGACACTTACCCTTTCTTACCAGAACTACATAAAGGCACCAATGAAAAGAGAGTGAAATTATATGGACACCTCAAACTTGCAAAAAAAAGTTTGGGATTTTGCTTAGTCAAATACTTGAGCTAGAAATTTTGGGACAATTGTAAATTTTACCCCAGTAAGTTCATCCTATTTTTTTCAGGCAAAGCTGGCATTTTTCTGCCCTTAGCACATGGCTCTGCCTAATGAGGATACAGAGCAGGGCAGCCCAGAGCCAGCCTGATGCCTGGCCCAGTAACCATCTTCTGGCATGGATAAAAATGGCTGAGGATTGATGGGTTGGGAGAATGGTGCCAGACACATCCTGCTGCTCCAGCTCATCTCAGATCTATCTGGATACCCCTCCTCCCTGCCCAGCTGGCAGATTGTGTGGACTGCAACAGAGCAAACTGGGCCACAGGGCAGAGCTTGCTCTTTTGTGAAATACACGAGCTAAACTCATTGCTGCAGAGTGAAATTTGGTTCCATGAAGGCTTTTGAGTTTAGGCCCATATGTCCCTGATATAAGACTTTTTCCAAGTGGTACAGAGCCTTCTCCAGATCTTGGAACACTGGAGTGTTGGAAGTCTGAGACCCACACTACCAAGTATAGCCAGGTTCATGGTCCTCAGGTCCTCCCAGGCTGGGACTTGGCATTGCTGCCATGTGGAGAGAAGCACTCTAGGTATTTCTCTCCCATTAGCATGTCCCTGCAGCACAAGTCTCATTTCGGCACAACATGTATTGCTAAATCTACACTCCTTGTAATCCTCACCCTCCCCAGAAAGAGAGAAAACCCAATGCACAGAAGAGATATGCCACGCACAGCCCTCTCCACCAGCAGTGACCATCTCGGCTGGAGGGGCTGGGGTGCATCTCAGCACCTAAATGTACCCTCTCCCCCCAAAATAATGAACTTTTAAACTCTGGGCCTTAGATGAGAGGGTGGGGGAGGGTTGGAAATGGCCCCGTTGCTTCACGCTGCACATTAGCAACCGAGTTCACTTCACAAACACAAGGTGCTGTCAGAATAGCCCGGGGCAAAGTTTGTACTTTGCTTGAATTCTAACTTTTGTTTACCAAGGTAATAAACCGGTCTTCTCTTCCAGGTGTAAATGCTATTATGAAAAAGCATATTTGTGTTTCATCTCACCTCAGATGTACAGTATGTGCTCACATCCTACACTGTGTGTACAGCCCACATTGCTCCAGAGCCAGCAGAAGAAAAGACAAGGGGTAAAAATAAATAGCCCCACTCTGTCCTCAAAAACCAGTATGTTCTGGAGAATCTAGGAGTTTGGTTGGATCTCTTTGCCTTCAGACCCCCTGTGCAGCCTTTGCTCTACCCTCAGACCAGGCCAGATCTTTCTTGCTCTTCCCCATTAATGCAGCTGAGCAGACCCAGTGCAGGGAGCTGATGGGGATGAACTGTTCATTTCGTGCAGACAAGCTGATCTCTAAAGAGTTAATTTCCACCAGACTAGTTAAATTGCCAGTTTGGCTCCCTCCCCCTAAAACCACCAGCATCTCCATCATGCCACATGCATTGAGATGTGTTGCACTCCGTGTAATCTCACTGAAACTGACTGGAGAGGAGAAGGAGGTGGGGAGGAAAAAAAAAGAAAGAAAAAAGCCTGGCATTGTTTTTTTCTTGCACTTCATCTCCTGTTCCTGGTGTCGTGCCCACTTGGCAAGATTTAGAGATAGCAGATGAGCTCTGGATAAAAATGACCTAAATGTTTCCTCATCCCTTCAAACCTGTTTGGTGGCCTTCTGTCTCCAAGCCACTGGTAGCCTGGCCTGGCCACTGTGGCTGCCACCTGAATGCTACTAAAAACCAACACCACGAGACCTGCAGCTACTGAAACAATCACAGCCCCAGTCCAGAGCACGGATCACCCAGCACAACATGAGATGGCACGGCATGGCATGGTGGGCATGGGTGAGAGCACTGCCTGCCAAACCAGCGAGCCTTCTCCTGGCATCACCTCACTCCTCTCACACTGAGCTTGTAAAATTTCATGAGATGACACCTTGAAAAGCTAAGTGTGAAATTCCAGGTTTGGATGGGGACTTCCCAGAAGCGGCCCAGCTTCAGGTCAGCAGTTTTTTCCTTCCTCACCTGCTGTAGCCCTCTATGAGCAAATTTAAGAGGGCAATAACCACACAATAATTCCTTTTTTTTTTTACACATAACTCCATCTGTGTTACAGAAGGGCTGCTGCAGAGAGGCAAAGAAAGGGTCTGAAGAAGACCACAGTCTAACAGCGTGTGATGCTGGCCCGCTGTGCCCAGCACGGGCGCTTTCTCGGAACGCCTTTGCTCCTGGAATCAGCAGCCCCACAGAGGGAGCCGGGCCGCCAGTGCCACACAGGTCTGAGCCTGCCCCGGCCCAGACGCCTTCCCCACCCCGCTGTTTACACCGAAGTGCTCGCTCCGGCACAGGCTGAAACTGAGCCCTGGCTCCTGCACCCAGCAGGGCCCCGGCACACTCCCCTCCCCATGGGCAGCAACGGGGTCTGGACCCCTTCAGTGCTGCCCACCCCTCCATGGGCCTTACACGGTCCTGCTGGCACCAGTGTTGGACTCAAGCAATCACAAAGCAAGGAGCTGTGGTGCAGATGGAAGAATGGAGGTCACCAGCTGCACGTGCTCATGCTCCTCTTTGCATCCGGAGTCACAGAAGCTGGTTTAGGGTTAGGGTATTTTTAATGTCCGCAAAATTCATTGAAGGCTCTTAGCAGCTTTTGCACTTTCTCTTTTATTTTTCCACCTCCAATATTCCTTTATAGTTCCACAGTAGGGCTAGAAGGAACATTGCTCACAAGAATGCAATCCTCCCCATCCATCAAACCCAGGCATGACCAGCAGCTCTGCTATCCCTTCCCACAAAATTTCACTCAACCGCATGAGCTGAGGGAGAACATCCTCAGCAGCAATGACTTCGAGCAGGCTCCTTGCAGCAGTGGAATGAAGAGCACACATCTGTCCCATCATAACCCAGGAATGGGGATCTCCTTTCCGCTTAGGAGGGGAGACTGATGCTAGCCAGGGAGCTGGCATGCGCTCAACTCCTCATTTACTGATTGTAAACGAGCTGCTGGTGGAGGATGGGAACATCACGGGTTTCCCCATGTGGTTAATTTCTGCCATGGTGCCTTCTTGGATTCACCCACCCCCTTGAGCTGGGTGGGGCAGAGGAGGACATGTCTGGGTCCACCCATGCCCTCCCAAAGAAGGAGCAATGTGTCATCCCAGTTTGGGAACAGGTGTGTTCAGTGGCCAGATCAAGGCACGTTAGGAGGCCTAGAACTAGTTTGACATGGGCTATTATTTCATGGCATCTCAAGTATATTCCACATGTCCTTTAAGTGCTCCAGCAAAGTAATGGCCCAGGCCAGCCTTTCCAATTGTGCTCTTGTAACACGTCAGTTTGGTTCTTCCAGAACAGGGAGGGGGTGGCTTTTTGCCAGCGTTATGTAAGGAGCAGAGGGATTGCGTAAGTTCAGTTGGTCGCAAAGGTGTAAAATAGGCTTTATTGGCAATTACTGCACCTGGAAATTTCTCCAGATGCATCTGTGCGTATCTTACAAGGAACTTGTCCTTATCTAGACTTAGGGTCTTCTGGAATCCTCTTTCTTCTGGATACTTCTGTTCTCAGAAATGCTTGTGCAAAGGTGAGTGTTTGCTTCCATTCGGGAAATGATAGGAGGAGGTTGTATGTCCCTTCACTGAAGCTGCATAAAGTGCTTGGGTTGCTCCAATGACCCCTGATTTGTGCAGTCAGAGGCAGGTGCTTGTTTTAAATCAGTCCCCAGGTGCAAACCTGGGACACTTGATGGACTCAGTCCTCCTAAGTGTGACAATAAGACCATGTGACTGCAACTAAGAAGAATTTCTCTACTTGAGATCTTTCTAGAGAATTAAATAGCAAGTAATACCTGTTAAAAACACAAGTAATTTGACACAATTTCCCAAGCAGGAAAGATCATTGCATGCCACATGTCCATGTGGGGTAGGACCTTGTGTCTTTTAGGAAAAGTGAAAAGTGAAATAGCTTCCAAAAGTGGTCAGAATGTGACTGAATGTAACTCCAGCAACACAAATGAAATGACAAGCTTCACTTTGTTCCTCTGTCTCCTGTATGTTTAGCATTAAGCATATGGAAAAGGCTTTACAAAACCAAGGCCTGATCAGTAGCTAATGCATTCCCAGGTTCAATAACAAGTACACTTTGTACATCAGAGGAATGGCAGACTGCCCAGAGCTTTTGGGCAGATGCTGTTTCTAAAGAAATTAAATGCATGAATAGATAATAACCAAAGAAATCCCTGCTGAAATAGAGAAAGGACAACCTCCTTCTGATAAAATCAAGTTCTTGCTCAATCATTCCCCATTTGAACACAAAGACCAAATTGAGTCAGTCATGAAGGTCCTTGAGTCTACAAATAAATGGTTGGGCTTCTTTTCTCTTCATCATGCTGTACATAACCCTAGGAACTGGCAAAACACAGCAAGAATTACTTCTCTGTCCCTTCCAACAAGAGGGACATTGCAGGAAGTCAGCTGGCTCTGCTAGGCTGAAGGAGTTTCCCAGTTCTTCCTCAGCTGGTTCCCTCCAATACTCTAAGGGCAGAAGGGAATGGGGAGAGGAAAGTGTGTTTAACCTATGTCCTCATCATGCAAACAGAGGATTCAGGCCAGGAAGACCTGCAGGACAGCAAGCAGGAGCAGGTGAAAAGATGAACATGAGATTGGCAAGGAGTGGGTGAGCTCCGAAATGGGATGGAATGATGTGAGGAGCAGGGTCACAGGAATGGAGAGAGCTGACTTCAAACCAAACCACCTGGGTATTTCAGTTCTTGATTCCAGTCATGGCACAAGACAAATTCCTCAGCTGGCCTCCCCCACTACTGAATCTTCTCCCTGTGCTGCTGTCAGACCCTGTCTTCATTGCCTGACCAGTGGCTGGTCTCACTGGAAGTCCTATGGGAATCAGACAAATACTTGGCCATGCTGCATCAACTCTCTGGCAGGGAGAGTTTATACAAACAGCAGGACTCAGAGAGTGGGTGGGTAAAATGTACATGGGGAAGCCAAAATCAGCACCTGAGCGCTGAAGCTCTTGATGTCGATGTTGGTGTGACTGCTGTCAGCTGCTAGTACAGGGAGGTGGCCAGAGGCACCTGTTCTGTGCCCTGGGAACCAGGTTGTTGGTACCACAAGAAGGGTCTGGGAAGCCCAGATATATTTGAGCAAATCTTTTCCAAGAGACAGAGTCCAAGTCTTGCTTCTCTTCCTGCTTGTCTCTCATGGTCCATGGGGATGGTATAGCCTCACAAATCCTCTCCCAAGGCCATAGGCCCTGGATGCAAAGGACAGCAACTGTTCTGCCAAGGGTCTGGCTCTGGCAAGCAAGGGACAGAGCTAAAGATACGCCTCAGGAGTGGGAACCTGGCACATAGCTGTAGCTGAGGGGCAGGTGGAGATGCCCTGAGCAAAAGATGGGACACCTTTGGATGTCAAACAAGTGAGACAGTTGCTCAGCAAGCCCACAAGCTCATCCTTTGCCTCGTGGTGAGGATGTCCAGCTGTAGTGTGATTGCCAAGGCAAAACCGTGGTATAGATGACAGCACAAGGCCAAGAACACAGGCTTGGTGTTCTATCCAATGTGGTTCTTGACCACTGGGACCACTGGGGCCACTGAGGCCACTGGGATACTTCTGAAATTCCTCACAGGGAGAGGGAAATTCAGCTCAACCAGTCATCGAGGATAGCTGCAATATCTGGTGTTCCTGGATCTCACTCAGTCTCTGAAATATATTTATGGTCTACGTGACAGGTGGTTTATTTTCAATACCTAGAGCATAGAAGGCATGTGAGATGATGTGCTGTCATCTAGAACACTTTATTCCTGTTTAGTGCCAACTATGTTACAATATCATTTTGATGTCACCATTTCCTCCTGCTGAAATAAAAAAAACCAACAAAAACAAAACATTGCTAGACAACATTTCCCAGCAGGGAGACTTCTGGGTTTGTTTCTGTTACACCTGCTTTTTATGACTTCATTAGCTTGTACAGAAGAGGAGGAGAAAAAAACGAGAAGAAAAGTGAATACATTCCTATATTTTTTAATCCTTTCAGTTCTAAAAGATCTGAACAATCCTTTCAAAAATACCTGACTTCTAAGTGTCAATATATAGCTGATGTCATAAAGTATTCATGGGGATTGGGATTAATGCTGACGTATTTTAAACTGATTACATTTGAGAACCTGATTACTATATTTGGATTTTCATTATTTTCCTGATATGATCAGAAAGTTTCAGAACTTGAGAGTTTCTAAGTATGCAGCACTTCTCTGTGGAGCCCAAACAAATGGCCCGGGGAAAGCAGTAACAGGTGGTCCCCAATTGTGGGTACACGGTTTCTTTAGCTGCATCTCTCAAACTCAGTTACTCACCCGCAACACTTTCATCCTGATCTGTTCCACAAATCTGCCATGCAAGGCTCTGCAAGCAGCCATCAACTCCTTCATTCCTAGGAGTCTCTCAGGGAGCAGCTGCAGGTGCCAAAGCCTTTGCCAGCTGTGGAAGAAGAAAATGGTGCCAGACAAACCACTGCCAGCTCCTAGCTCTGTGGCTGTAGGAGACACACACACATTTCTGAACTCCTTCTCTAGCTATTTGTGCTGGATTTGCTACAGCACAGCACATGGGACTGGATGCAGGCCCCTGCCTGCAAAGCATCATGACACAGATGTGGTAAACCAGAGCCTCCAACATCTTTGGGAAATACTGCTGCACACAGAGAAAGTCTGAGTCCTCTTAGAGGAAGTTTTTCCATGTAAAATATTGTCCCTGCTGGAGCCTGACAACCCAGCACTAGCTCCAGGCCCCTCTCAGGAGATCTGTCCTTGGGAAGAGTTTTGCTCCCAGAAGAGAGAGCTCTGCAGAGGATTCCTCTGCACAGTAACCTGTCATGAGGGTTCGTAAATGAGCTCTGCAAGGACCCATCTCTCCTGGGCCACACTTCAGAGTGCATGGGCTGAAAAAGGCCTGAACTCTGCAGGGAGCCCTGGGGAGACAGGTCAGGGGTTGTGTTCTACTGCTGAGCACCTCCAGCCGCAAAACTCACAGACAAGAGAAGGAATGGAACAAGGGAGCCTGGGCCCATCTTTTGATCATCCTGCTCAGGACCTTCCTCACTCAGTTAAGTTGCTCCAGCACAACCTGGCAAGACAAGACTCAAACTTCCCAAGGCAACAGATGTTGAGCTGGGCTCCACATGGCAATGACATGAGAGAAATTCCCCCAACCTTCCTTCTCTCTTCCTCCTCCTCTTGCTTCTCCTCCTCTTCTCCAGCCCTGGCAGCACATCTCCGCAATGGCCATGTAACAACAGTGCCCTGGCTCTTGCCCAGCAGTGCTCCCACTGCATCTGGCATTTCTGGGCTTGGGCCTCTCAAGTACACCCATCTTAACTGACCCACATCTTTCCACAGGCTGTTTCTGGGGCAGCGTGAGCGTGTTTTGCTAGTGCTGCTCGCATCGCCCCTGCCCTGATAGGGCAGTTCTCCAGGCAGGGCAAACATTTCATCATCATCTCCTTCATGTTTCTTTTTCTTTCTCATTTCCCTTTTTTCCACCCCCATGTTTTTTTCCTTCAATATTGCCTAACCTCCACCTGGGTGCAGGCGGTGGGGTGAGCTCACTGTGCTGAGCACTGCCAGCCCGAGGGCCATGCAGCACCCGTCTCCTCCACCCTGTGGGAGGCACGGGGACTCTGGTGGGAGGCATGGGCCTGAGGAGTCCACACTGAGCCACTCCACCCAGGGACACAATCCTCAGCTGCCCCGCTGCACATCCCAGCATGGCATTGGGTACATGGAACTTGGCCGTTTCCACCAGCATCCCTGATGAGAAGACACAGCTCACCAGAGAGCAGAGAAAAGCATCAGCCCCACCACTATCCCCCACTTGACTGTGGGAAACCAAACCTTGCACCTTCCTGGGGGTGTGGGAGGCACACCACTGCCGGGGTGAGCTGCCTCCTTCCTGCACCTTCTCAGCCCATACCTCCCAAGAGACACAGTGGGAGCTCTGGTGGCAGAGCTCACCAGGAAACGGTGCTTTCTGCAGGAAAAGCTTTTTTTTTTTTTCTTCATTATTTTCTGTTTCTGCTCTTATTATTTTTTGGAGGGGGGAGGGGAATTGAGCTGGGGGATTTCTCCAAAAGTATACGTTACAGGCAAAGAAATATCCATTTTCTGTCTAATCGTGAGAATTTTCTTGATGCAGACAAATACCACTTCCCAGAGGGTTGAATTGCTTCTGCTTCCAGTTGCTGAGAACTACACTTTGTTAGATGGGAGTTTGATGAAAACCTTAAGTGGTGGCAAAAATGGAAATTTTGCAGAGATAGCTGCTGAAACCCTCTGAAAGGTCATGCTTTGCTGATGAAAAAGAGTTTAAAACATTTCTTTGCATCAGATCTTTCAGCAGGATGGCTTTGCAAGACAAGAAACAGGTTAGGAAAACAGGATGACGCCACTTTTTTAGAGACAGACACAATGAGGAAAGGTGGGGAAAGAATGAAGGTTGCCTGTTGCTAGACATAAGCAGGAAGAGAGACCTGGGATTGGTGGCTAAGAGCATGGCTGGGGTTTTGCTTGGGGACTTTTAGTCTCCTAATTCTAGATTTAGTACCAGTAAGTCTCATTTTTCCCCCAAAAAAATATTAGTAGAGTAATTCAGAGTGCTACAAAGGTGCTATGCAAATTTCTGGTGGGAAATACAGCTGTCTCAAAACATTGATAGCCTGTGGTTTCATTTATGTGGTGGGTGTTAATGCGTCTAATGACTCTGAGGAGAGATGTCTGAAAAAATGAATTTGGAGTTGTTTTGTTTCATGAGCAGTTCTGAAAAGCCAGGAAGGAGGGAATTAGTTCAGATTGCAACTAGGACTATTAATTTAAATTACAGAAAATGTGAAAGGTGAGGAGAAAATGCTGTGCTTTGATTTGGAGCTATTTACAAGTAAAATGGAGGGGAATTTCAAACTGAAATAAACATTGCAAATGTACTTTCTTGGAATTTTTTTTCTCAGGACAAACAATTTAGTTCAACCAGCAATAATGTTCAAAACTATTTGTCACCAAATTTGCATTTCTCACACAAGAGAAGTTTCAGGTGAAATAATTTCACCCATCCCAGCTCTGAGCCTGGGAATTGAGGTTATCTCCCAGCCTTCTGGCATTGTGTGAATTAACTCAACTGGACATTCGTACCAAACCTCTCACTGCTGAGGATACATTTCTAGACCAGGCTTTTCATATTGTATTCTGGCAGCTCTGCCCTTTTAACATTTTGGCAAGGTTTCCCCCCAGTGTGGAGTCACATACAGAGAGCTCAAGGTGTAGGTCCTCCAGCTCTTGGCTGAGTTCATGTGGGTCACTCTCCTTCCCAAAATGGCAGAAGGCAAGACACCAGTCCCCAGTGAAGGTCAGGGAACCCACCCCAAGTCAGGAACCCACACTGAGACAACCTGTCCCAACCCCACAGCAAGAAGCTCATGGGTCCAGAGACGAAAATGTCACTCCCAAACACTCAACATGAGGTGCCCATCTCACATGCATGGCTGCAGAAAACCAGCCCTTCGGGCTTTGCTCCCTGGGGAAATTCCTTTTACTGATGGGGGGCACAGAGGCCACTTCCCAGCACCAGCCTCCAGGGCTGGAGGGGATGATCACCCTCCCAGGGGATGAGGGCAGGTGGTCACACATCCCAGCCTGGCTGGACCTTGGTCAATCCTGTCTTTCTGAGGTCCCAGTGAAAATGGTGGTGGACAATAAAAGCAGCTAAAGTTAGGAGCAACATTTATCTAAGAAGTAAGTTAAGTAAGGGGAAATGTTTTTTCATCCAAAATGACCTGAAAATCTGGTTTGTAGCCATGTCCATTAACGCTTTAGTGGCAGCGAGGTTTGGAGACACCTCTCATAATTTTCATGAACTTTTCAGAAGAGGATGGAACAAAGCAGCCTGGGAAATTGTTCCTATTTTCTAAAATGTCTCAAAAACCACATTAAGGGTACCCTGAATTTCCTATGTTCCAGAAGCTAGGCAAAGGAACTTTAGTAAACCAGACATTTTTAAATCCAACCTCCCATTTTTTCCCATCACAGTAATCATTCCCTGTGACCTGCTGCCCAAACAACAAAGCAGTGTGCTGGGACCTGAGAATCATTCATTAATGTTTACAAGACACTGAGATAATGGGGGGAGAGAGGGATAGAGATAGCATGTGTGAATAAACGATAGCAATAATATGTTCAGTCTCTGAGATAATTCAAGCTTTAAAATCTGAGCAGGTGCATAAGTTTTTAAAGATTTGGGCCTTGATTTCCTCCAAAAATACTTTCAGGTTAGGCTATTAGCTCCATGAATGAAGCACTCCACAGCTTGGCTGCTGTGGGCAGGAAGAGGGAAGCTGTCAGATATCAGGAATTTGGCACTATCATCATGCTACTTAAGTCATGCTAGTTAACTGGAGGAAGGTCATTCACCAAAACACTGTGTTGATAAATGCCACAGAAGTGTGGAGCTGGGGAGGTCCAGAAGAACAAACATTGTTTAGGTTTTACAGTGCAAATTGCTCTAGGAACAGAAAAATGTCTTTCCATTTTTCCTGATCCCAGACATTCCTAGGAGCACAGGCCATGGCTGTGTTATTTTTAAAATCAACAAGTTCTTCTGAAGAAAAAGCATTTCTTGATCTCGTGACTGCCGCAGCAGAAAGCTCCATTCCCTCGCAGTCAGGCGATGCGCTTCCTGCCAGCTGGACTCCCTCTCTGCCTAAACCCTGCCCCAGCAAGGCACAAGCTGCCTCTTATCTGCCAGTCTGGGCTGGAGCAGTAGGATTGAGACATTTCAAGATATCATCTGGGTAAGCAAGACAAATCCAGGTGTGCTTATTTGTCAGTCTCTGCAGAGCGTGAAGCCAGTGCATGGCCCCTGCAGCTCCATCTTTGCCAAGCCACCCAACACTTTGCAGCCCCTCCTGGGCACGGGGGGCTGCCCTGCAGGGTCAGGGGGAGCCCGTGACCTCATCGAGCTCTCATCCTGCACACACACCCTGCCTGGGAAGCACCAAGGCCACCCTTCCTAACAGGGTCGTCATTGCATCCTATAAGCAACCCCAAGGGTCTTGTACCAACTGGAGTAACCGTATCAAAGCTGGATTGTGCAAGAAAAGCAACTTCTTTCCCCTCATCATGAAGTTGGTTACAGTGTGAAGGAAACATCAGCACAACACATTTCACAAGGAAATGTGTTTCACTCCAGAAAAATGCAAAACTGATACTCTTTCCATTTTATGGCTGTGTTCTTGTTGTACCTTATCTCCATAATACATCATGGCATGCTGTGCCTGATGGCTTCGCCCCATCACCAGGCTGCACCACCACCTCATAGTTCCAACTTTCTCTGTGTTTTCAGTCGAGTTCTCTACTGGCTACTTTGTACCAGTTGAAATACCTTATCTCCTTTGCTGGATCAAGGTCTCCTCTGTGTGTGTTGCAGTTTAGCAGTCTGGCACGTAGAAATGGCAAGTTTCAGCTATCACCAGCTGTTCTGGGTCTGTGTCCAAAAGACGCTGTGCTTCCCTCCAACAAGATTTCTTTACAGACTGGCTTAAACCTCACCTACTTGCAGCAGGATATAAGCCCTTGTTTCCTACTAAGGGTGTGTTCAAGCTGTTCAAGGCTGTGTCTTCCTGAATAAGCACCCAAGTGGGGAAATTCAGTCTGACACATGGGGCTGGCAGAAGTAATGCTCAGGAAGCCCAAGGAGGCAGGAATAGCCAGAAGAACCCCAAATAGGGGTTGTGTGTGAACACCTGCAAGGCTGGTGGTCTCACCTGAGGTCATCATCTGGGTCATCTGTAAAGGTACTTGCAGGGCAAGCCTACCATGGACTGCTCCTTTAGTTGAAGGGCCTCTTTGGAGCATCTGTTTTTCTGCACCCATTACAAAAGCAGCAGAGTTATCCAGCCCTGGTGAAGATGCTCTCACTGGGGTACCTGCCCATGTTCACATTGCAGCCCAGTGGCAGGTCCAGAGGAGAAGCACCACACACCACCCCCCTGCTCCCCTCTGCACAGCCACTCATCCCCTCACCAGCTCTCAGACAGCAGAACCTGTCTAAGTCTCCAGACTGAAATTCTCAGTATTATCATTACTGTCACAGCATCTAAAGAGGACCCAAACAAGACCAAAGGACTTGTTTTGCTGGATCCTACACATCTCATGTGTGCTTGAAGGGAGTTTCTTTGCCTATGAACACACTCACTGAGCTCCTTGCAAACTCTTACAGGCATTACCATAAAACCTCAGAGAAACTACACAGAAGGGAAAATGACCAGGCCCTGCAGAAACAACCTGTTCCTGTCCCCAAGTTTAATTAATCTGTCCATGGGTTTAAGCTGTTCTGAAGCACCTTGTGGAAGATGAAGGCAGAACCAGAAGAGCTCAGGAGATGTTAATGACCCATGGAGAGCACTACTCAGCTGGCACAGGAGCTCTGCTTGTTGCAGTCCTGCGGAGCATATGCTGCTCTGGGAGGCTCTGGGAGGCTCTGGGAGGCTTGTGTATTTGATTGTTATCAGTCAATGAACGAGTGGGAATGTCTCTGCTGAGAGACTCCCTATCAAGGCTGGAGTTGCCTTGTTTTGCATTTCTACTGATTTCATAAACATATTGACTATTCTTGAGCATTTTTTTCCATGGAGCTCCACGCCGGACTGCAACAGCTGCAGTGCTGACCCCTCCAAAGCCACATCTGCAGAGGGGCTTGGAGGTCTGTGCACTGCCTCCCTCAAAGGCAGCACTGGGCTCTGCAGGGACCTGCTGCGAGCCACCACGTCAGTGGTGCTGTGCCAGCACCTTCATGCTCTGAGCATTCTCCAGCAGTTCCCTCACTCTCAGAGCTGATGTGTGTAACAGACCTGCTCCCTCCCGAGGGAAAGCTCTGCACTGTCTTCTTTTTGCCTTACCCAGACAGACCAATGAACCCTTGAGATACTGCGAATGCTGGCTACTAACAAGGTTGGCCAATGCCTGGGATGTCTAGGGGCTTCAGGCATCTTAGCTGAACTCTTCCTGCTCAAGAGAAGGCTAATTAATCAGCTCTGCTGTTCTGGCATCACCCAAAAGTGAAAATACTTTCTGGCAGGGCAGCAGGCACAAAATTAGCTGCTGCATTAAACTGCCAAATCTCCTTTACTCCTTTATTAGTTGCATTTGGTGATGATGAGGAGTGAGGCATTAACCGGTCCCTGATGGATAAAGAAACTATTACTCTGCTTTCTCTTTGCAGCTGGGAAGAGGAAATAGGTTTTATTACTGAGATTTCCTTGAAGACATTCACTTGACTTTGTGGCATCAGAGACAGAAGAGAAATGAAGAACACAGGAATCTTGGCACAGCAGGAGAGATTGTGCACGGATAATAACAGAGAGAAGCACCAGGTCAATTGGGAGCTGAAATATACTTAGGTGATTGAATCCTTGTGTCAGGTTGGAACTCTGACGATCTGCTGGGCTCAACTAATTTCAGCATTACAGCCAGGATCTCTGTGCTGGCACTGAGGGCTTAAACCAGGGGACTTGCTGGGAAGACACATTCAGGATGGATCAGAATGGAACAGAACAGAATAAAATAGCATAGAAATTATAGATTAATTCATTGTTGTTTGGTTTTGTTTGGTACTTTCACCCAAGATTAGATTTAGAATTTACTCATCCTAGTTTTAGGCCTAGATCCTGGTTAATATAACATGACCCTCCTAAAGGAATGTTCAGACTGGAAGAACC
The DNA here is from genome assembly GCA_020086605.1 of Lanius collurio. NCBI lineage: Eukaryota > Metazoa > Chordata > Aves > Passeriformes > Laniidae > Lanius > Lanius collurio. The sequence continues at coordinate 15,153,214 of JACBWW010000019.1, forward strand.
CATACAAATCACAGTCCATGTCCCGAATTCTCTGACCGTTCATTTTGGAATGACATACTGAGTTTCCTAAGGGATAATCCCAAATTCTTGACTTTGCTACCCATTTTTGAGCAAGACAAACACAGCCTGGACACAGATGTCCAAGAGATCTAGAGCAGACCAGAGCAAAAGGGCAGAGCTGGTACAGAGCTGATCAAAGCATGGTGGGGGATCAATGGTCTGTGAACCAACACTGGGAGGAAACTGGAAGAAACACCCTAACCATGTGGGGAAAGAGGTCCTGTGACAGGCAGATAGAGGCAAAAAGCCAACCTGGCCAAAGAGGATGTGGTAGCCCAGGTCTGTGGGGACCAGGCTCCAAAGCCCAGCAGCTCCCTCCTGTTCTTGGTCTCTGAGGGACCCTTCTCATCTCACCGTCAGGAGGAGGGCTGGGAGGGGGAACCACAAGAAACCATCTTGTCCTATCACTTCTGACAATAAAGGGAGATGACATGGGCAGCTGGCCAAGGGATATCATCCTGGACAGGGTGTATTTGAACCTCCTAGGAGGGAAAGTTCAGCCTCCCAGCTCAGGAGCTGGCACAAATATCAGCATGGCATGGTGAGATGAGCTTGTCTCTCAGGACAGGTCATCCAAGAGGCCAGCAGAGGCCAGAGCTTTACTTCTGGTAGCTCTTGCTGGCCGCTGCTCAGGGCACTGCTCCCCAGCTCTGCTGTACCTCCAATCCTCGTGCCCCCCTCCACCTCACTTTCCACATCTACAAAGTGGAGCTAATTACAGTCCCTAGAATGGAGCTGCATCACTTGGCTTTACCCGTGTTTCAAAAGCACCCAGAGATGAAAGGTGCTTGAGAGAGCGAAGTATTGTTATTACTAATAATTACAAAAATTAACCAAATATTTGTCTAGCAGCATCCATCCCCACTGCTGCTTCTTACATAAAACACACACACGCTCTAACTGCCAAGCCAAAGCCCCAGAATCACTACATCAGCCCTGCAGTATCGAGAAGGGGGGTAAAAAGTGCCTTGGGTCTAAAAAGGGTTGTCTGTTCCAGCAATTAATTTAATTGTCCTAAATATAACCCAGGTATACTGCAGATCCAAATTGCTGGCTGACAACAAACCCAAACAGGGCCCAGAGGCTGTGAGGCAGCAGGTTAAACGCTGCCTCTGAAGCTGCTGGGCTGATCCTGGCACACAAGAATATTTTCTCTTGGTATTCACCGCCGCTTGCTGCTGTGGAGTTGAATTCTCGTAAAATGTTTATCAATGCCTGGGCATCTTCCAAACCAAGAAAGGGTGCATGAGAAGTGTCCCCTTGCAGTCAGCAGGGACTGGATTTCATCACTTGTTTTAATTCCCGTCTCCATGATTTTATTGCTTTTTTTTCTCCTGTTTTCTAATAAGCTCTTCTAACACTTAATGAAATCAGTTCTTTTTTCCTTCTACTTACCTCCCCCTGCTGCCATCACGATTACCTAGACTAGAAAAATACAGAGCACGGGGTCCTGCAGGCTGAGGTTTTAGTGACTGATTTCAACTGACGTGAGCAGAATCAGCAATAAACTTCAATGTCATGGTATTTTGATTCCTCCCTCTTCCATATTGCATGAAATATCTGAAGGGGACAAATGCCAAGGAGTGAGAAGAATTCTTTTGGGTCGTATAACCAAAAATGAACTAAGAAAGGAGCCATTTCCAGAGGGGGAGATGCAGTCAGCTGTGCAATCGTTATCTGTAATAGATGGCATCTCTCACTGACGTGATCTCTATTATCCTCCAATCTCAGCATCACACAGGCTTTAATGGATTCTTCCCTCCAGCATCTTTTCAAGACTGTGCCATTGTCCTACACACATTTTACTAACTGGGACCAGAAGCACCAAGAGGCCAAGACCCAGCTTCCCTAACCTATGCTGGCACTCAAGTTCCCGTTGGTCACTGTCTAAAAACCCATCCGTAATCTGGGCACTGCATTATTTAACTGGAAATTTATTTGTGAAGGTAAATAAAGTGTTCTGTGACCACAGAGAGGCAAACAAATCTCATAAAATCCAAGTTTGTTATTTCCTGCTCTGCTTTCAAAACAAAACACAATAATTTTAGCAGACAATTAAACTCTCTGATTTCCAAGGGAGGCAGGCATACAAATACTTTTGAGGATCTGAGCCCACATGATTATGTAAGAAATTAGTAGGAGGGAATTAACCCAATCGCTGGAGCATCCTTGTGGAGAGAAACTCATCCACACTTGGGGCTGCCATACAGGAACATGTCAGAGCAAAATGTAAAACTCAGAAATACTTAAAATTTAAATCAGGGAAGTGCCAGAAAATGTCACAGGATTGCTCCACATCAAGGCAATATCTAGCCTGACCCCTTTCTACCTCCTGCCTCACCACTGTGCTGCCTATACTTCAAAAAGCCAGGAAAAAAGCCCAACCTTGCATGTACTCCTTCCAAGCACACGGGACCTCTCTGTGGGACAGTTGCCCGTGGACTGGTTATCCAAGCATTACCCTCCGTGCATAGACACAGCCTCTGTGTCAGGGCAAACAGTCCATGGGCACCCACGAGACATTTGGCAGGAGGATCAGGCATGCCCCACGCCGAGCAGACACGGCAATGTGGGGATAAGGCAGCACTGGGGCAGGATTTCCACCACCCAGCAAGGATCTCGCATTTCTCCCTCCACCCTGGGGCTGCTCATTAAATATACTGTGATTTTAAAACAAAGCTACTTTAAAAACATAAAAATAAGCAGGATCCAGCAGGATTTGGGGAAGTAATGGGGAAGGTTAGGGGCCTGATCCTGCCCTTCCTCAGGACAGGGTACTGAGGAGCGTTGGGTGAAGGCAGTTCCAAGGCGGGCTCCTTGATTCCAGCCTGGATGGGACATAAAGATCTGGCTTCTTTCCCATATTTTAATACTTTCACAGTCGAATTTATCATGCTGAAACCAGTGGAGTTGTTTGCAGGAACGAGGGCTGTGGCAGCAGCAGACCTGGGAATGCAGAATGCGGACAGTGGGAACCAAACCTCCCTGCCTGGGATGGACGCAGCTCCCAGCACGGCTCTGACAATAAAAGCAAACCTCTGCAGGCAGGCAAAATCTGCCTCCACTGTCACTTTAATTGAAACCTTCTGCAGTCATATACTTCACCTTATGTTTAATGATTCACCTCTTAAGCAGCCCACTTGTACCTTTGTAATCTTTCTGAAGGTTAACTTGTTGATCCTCAAAACTTGTCCGGAGGGAAAGAGGCAATTCAAAGGCAGGATCGGGAGGAAAAAAAAATCAAGTTTTCTGATGGAAAGTATTTTTATTGAGGGAGAAGGGAGGAGAAATAAACTGCAAAATTCAGAAGAACCGATGAGATTTTGGAGAGAAAAAAGAAAATAAGAAAAAAAAGAAAAAGGAAAAAAAAGTCAACAAAAAAATAGGAGGGGTTGGGGGGAGCAGTTTGTTTTAGCTCACAGTTCCTGGGAGATGGTTTATTTCTGCTTTATAGAAGTCAAAAATATATTTGTCATTTAGCAAATAAAATAAAAATAATCTTAGCATTAAATTATTTTTAGGACATTAAGAGTTACATTCTTATGGGTAATAATCTATTTGGAACACCGTAATGGAGTAACTGGCAATTTCATACAGCTTCGGGATCGATTTTTTCCTATTTGCCATGTACCTATGCAAATAAATATCCCATTTGATTCATGTCCATATCGTAGGATCTGCCTGCTTCTTTCTTACTCCTTTAATATTTAATTATTTAAAACAAGGAGAAATCTCACAGGAATTTTTGTCTCAAAAAATAGCTGACTTAATCTTGTCATTTGAGAATAACAGAAAAAAGATGTGAAAATATAATTCTTTTTAAGTCCTAAAACTGAAACTCAAATAAGGACGAGGAGAAAGAATCTTAAACCCCAGAAACCAAACTTCCTCCCCTCCTTTTTTACATGAATATTCTGAGTTTTTACTGTAGCTATTCATAGTCATACCTAAATGTAGTCTATAAATCTACTAATATATTATTTAACACTCCAACTACTGGTATAAAAAATTATAAAATATTCTGTTGGCAATACATTTAATTGAATTCTTTTTAGAGACAGCTTGTTATTGCCAGACATGCTTTTAGAGATAGTACGGAGAAATAAAAGAATTTCTGAAGGCAGTAAAACAAATAATTACCATTTTCACCATTACTTCCAGATACCCTCCTATCCAGTCCCTAAATCCTTTAAGTCTAAATCAAAGAGTTTCCATGAACAAAATAGCACAGATCATTTCAAAGAATATAAAAAATTACGTTGATGTTTTATTTGAAGAGAGGAATTGAAATTCACATAGCACTCTACTGGCTGAGACGTCTGAGGAGTTATTAGAGAAAAAACAGAAATAACCCAGGCTAGTTTAGCCTGAACTTTAGAGGCCTGTTTCAAAATGATCAGGGTCAATGCAAATCCCTCTTTTAATTACAATGTGCTTGTGCTTGTAAAAGTTTGAGGCATCGTCCTTCTTCTTAGGTTCTCTGCTGCTTTTTAATATCAGGGATCTGCAAGATTCTCTGAGGTGTAGGAGTAATAAATAATATTATAAACCATCCAAAGCAAGCACTGCCTTTTATTATTTTTATTATTTTTTTCCCCAACAAAGTAACTTACACATTGGGTTTGAACTACTTCAGCATAACTCCTAATCAGAGAAGTATCTGTAGGGATTAGTGAGGTTTTTTTCATCATAACATCTGAACACTGACAGATCTGCTGAAAAGGAAAGAGGTCAGTAGTGCTGCTCAGACAGGGGCCAGGGATTTTCAGCTTCCACAGGTCACACACTTCAGTTTGGTGGGTGCCAGGATGAAAGAATTGGGGACAAGCAAGGGATTGGGCTGGGGATGCTGATCAGATGAAGGCTCACCCACCGTGTCCCCTTCCAGGACGCTTCTTGCCTGGCATAGCCCCACTGAGGCACAGTCTTTGGTCCATAACTGGTTAAAAATTCACTGGGGTGCAGGGAGGAGTGGAAGGTAATTATCTGCAGCTTGAAAACTTCTGGATGAAGTTTCCCTTTTAAATCAAAGATGGGGCAGAACAGACATGGGGCTGTGTGTGCTCAGTGGGATGGGGACAGTCCTTACTCACCTTCTGAGAACTGTTTGCACGCAGCCAGTGTTTGGGAGATCGGGCAGGAGAAAGGCAGATATCTTGCTCCCGTGTGGCAAGAAAGTAATTTTTGACAGGGAAGTCTGCACTGTCTCCTGGCAGCAAGCACCAAGCAGACATGCCAGTTATTTGGGCAATTTCGCCGGAATATTATCCTGGGGGTTTATGTGCGCAGGGCATGGATGCACAGCCCTCCATCATCAGAGTTCTTCTTGCAGAGTGCAATTCATTACCTCAGACGGGACGTCTGGACATGGCACGGGGGTGACAACAGGGTGACAACGGCTCTCAGGCCATGTGGGGAGCCGTGCTGTGGCATGGAGACAGCAGGCCAGCCAGCCACACACCCCTCCACAGCCCCTGGCTGTCCCTCCCTCCATCCATCTGTCTCCTCACCCCTCTGGTCCTGTCCTCTGGGGCACCCTGTGCTTCCCCTCCCCATACCAGTCGAGCTGCTGGCAGATGCCAAGTGGTATCTGCAGCCACCTAAAGCCTCTGCATGAGATGTGAAGGGAGTAACACAAATTGGGCCAGGGGCTTGTGGCCGGTGGGCTCAGTGGGAGCCAGGCTGGGCGAGAGTGAGGTACGGCCAGGTGTGCCCAGGGCATGCTGGGACAGCCAGGTTTTACCATGACATTCAAGTTTTTCCATTTCCAGCCCTTTCCCTTGCAGTCAAGACCAAGCTAGATCACAAATACTCAAATTTAAAACAAGAAAAAATAAAAAGAAAGCAAGAGAAAGGAGCCCCGATAAGCATCACAGCACCCCACTCCGTGCCATTCCCATACTCCCAGCTGCAGCTCCCTCTTCTCCTCCCAGCCGGAGCCCATGCCTCTTCCAATACCCAGGAAAACATTTTGTTCTGCGTTAAAGGCTAAAGCTAACACATGACCAGCGAGAGGCAGCAGTTTGTTTAGCTCTTGGAGTTTATTTTAATTGCGGCCTTGTTTTGTAATGAGGACGGCTGCGGCAGGGGGAGCTTGCTGGGATCCGGGGGGCTGTTCCAGGGGAGTTTCCTTATCAATAAAAAGAAATCTTGACTTTTTAATTTAACAACAACTACATGGCATGCATGCTCAGCTGCTTTGTTTTCTGGGAAGTTGTACTGTACACATTTGCTTATTAAGGATTTCAGTGGCTGTCTGGGATTACAGGTCCCCTCCAAGTGCCACCTTTCACATCCCCAACCTCCACCAGGGAGGAATGAAGAGGAGAGAGATGGGCCCTGTATTCATGCTGATAGACACAAAACAGCCTGGTAAACCTTAGTAGTTTGTTATGATGATGCATGAAAAAAGGAGGAAAAAAATAAAATCATGTGATTTTTATGCAAATCAGATGAATTGGACGGTTAAAAAAAACCCTAAATGTCAGGTAGATAAGATCATATACACCTAGAACAGTGTCATGATGTTCTCTGTACATTACATTCATACTGGAAACCAAAACGTGTTACAGAAATCAGACACCCACAAAAAGCTCTGAGATTGCACTGAGAACAGGTTCCTGCAAAGCACCGGCCTCTGACCAAAAAAAAAAAAAAAAAAGAAAAAGAAAAAGAAAAAAAGTAGGTTAGATTAGAAAACAAGATAGTTGAATTCAGGCAGGGACTCGGCTGTCCCTGTGCAGCCTGGCCTCACTGCATTCACATTAATATGCACAAAACTCCTTTTAAGTAACGTTCATGCAGTGGCACCCAGCTCCAAAATGGGCAGGCTGTTCCTGAAACCCATCCTCGAGGGCCATGGGCAAGGAGAGAGGTTCATAGGCTGTCTTCTGTCAGGCTAAACTTTTCTCTCTTAGACATTTATTTTTTTTCCCTTTAAAAGTCCTGGCAGTCATTTTGTGTGAGGATGGGGAAGCCTTATGGCCTGAAGGAGTTAATTTCAAAAGAAAAAATTATAGTAGGTTACTGTTTATTCAAGCAGTGTTTTGTAGAAGACAAGGCACTTCTTTACAGGGGTGCGGTTCACCTGGGAAAAATACGCACTGGTCCCGATATGCCATAAAAACCTGCTCTGTGTCCCCTGGAGGGAAACGACCCAAGCTGGGGACTCCCCTTGCTGCCAAGCAGTCCCTCCAGTACCGAGGCCCTTCAACATCCAGCTGCAGCTCCCAGGAACGGCTGAATAATTTCACACTGCTCTATGCCCTGCACGCCAGCACACAGGCAGAGGGGTTGCTTTTCATCCCAGGAGCTTTGCCAGGGGAGGACATGAAGAAGCTAGAGAGGGACAGCCCGTGGGGGGTGCGAGGCACCTGTGGCGATGCCCAGCACTGCTTCTGCCTCTGCTCCTTGGAGCCGCTCCAGCGTGACCAGAAATACCCCTGCCAGCTCCAAGGGAGACCATTTCCCAGTGGCATCGCCCCTGCTCCAGCACCGGCACTGCTTTGCAGGGTGGCACTTGAGGGTTCAAACCCCTGCCTGGATGAGGAGCTCTCTGCAGCGTAGAGGGTGTTTTTGAGAGACGGGTGCGTGGGGCTGCCCCCTCCCCCAGCAGGGTTGCCACAGCCACGAGCAGGGCCGAGCCTGCTCCTCCATGTGCCACACGGGCGCCTCGTGGGTGTGCAGGAGCCACGCCGAGCCCGGAGCCACCGAGAAACGTCCCACAGCCGACATGGGGGCTGCTGGTGGCTTTGCACGCTCCCAACAGCGAGCTTCCACCCCTTGGCCACCGCTGTCCCCCAAAGAGAAGCCACTTGCTGTCGGTTTGCAGAGGCAGGGGAAGCTGTCCCACCGGGACATTGCCGCCCTGGCAGCCACCACCACTGCCAGCGGCTGCCGTGCTGGTCCCCAGAGCTGGGACAGGCAAAGGAAGAGGGTGACAAGGCCTCACGCAGCAACGATCCCTCTGGCCGATGGTGGGAGAGGGGTCCCAGGGAAATTACTCCATCCCCAGCTCCCTGAAGGCCCCAGCGAGGCACCACAGGGACCGCTGCTGCTTTTGGGGTCAGCTGGAAGCAGTGGGGAGTGGAGGCGGGTGGCAGGAGCCTTGGGTAGCTGCAGCCGGGCCCTAAGTGACAGAGAGGGAGTAGGAGAAGGTAGGACACCAGAGCAGAAAGGCCAAAAACTCAGCAAAGGCACCCAGGCCGCCCGGTTCCCGGTCCGAAAGGGATGCTGCTGGCTTCTCCCTATGTCACCGTAACGAGGTGGGTTAGGATGGAAACTCTGATGCAAGCCCGGCTTGGCTGTGACCAGGCAGAGTGAGAAATCTCCCCCGTAAGAGCGCTACTTGAACGGAAGCTGTGCTCGACCTCGGGTCTCCACCAAAAATCCCCCAAGCGGCAGCCCTCTCGCTGCTGCTCCCGAGCGTCCCGCGGGCGCCGGGCTCGCTGGGCTCCGGCTGAAGCGAAAGCGTCACACACTGCAGAAAAATGACAAACAGAACAGATCTGCAGCCCGCAACAACCCCCTTCCTTTGGATTTTTCATTGCTGGGGAAAAAGAAAAAACCAAACAAATCAAAATCCGGGAGCCGAGTTGCTACTTTTGGGTTCGTCCCTCCTTTGGTCACTTGCAGACCTGGGAGCCCCCTCCCTGCCCGGGGCCGGGATCGGAGTGGCACAAGTCACTCAGCTCCAGCTGCACTCACTCCCTGGGAATTCCGTATTGCATTTTAACTACAGGAAAGCCGTCTCTCCAGCATATCTGTAGCACCTCAAGTGTCTCGGGAGTACCATCCTTGTCTTGCCACCGGGCTATTTTTAATGACAGAAGGGCTTTCTTCCTAATTTATTAACACCACCACCCCCCCACACACATACACCCCACTCCAACCTCCTTGCTTTAAAGTGTTTTGGTTCAAGAGCTCAGCTAAAAATGAAAATAAAGGCAGCACCCCGGGACTTCGTGTCCAAGGTGGCCGCTCTGTGGGCTCGCCAGTGGTGGAATCAGTAGCTCCGAGCAATTGCACCAGTGGACCGAGGGCACCGTGACCTGCGGTGGTTATTCTCGTAAACAAATTTCTATTAATCACCAGGGCCCGGGAATGCCTTCACAGCCCAGAGCGTGCCTTCCCCCGCTCCCCACCACCCCGACAGGCAGCTCGCAGCCCAAAAACCCGACCGGGAAAGCAAAATGAGCCATCTGAACCATCCCCAAACCTAACCCTTGCTGCAGGCCCCCAAGAAACAAACACAGAAGGCTGAGGGACAGACGCAGAAATCTCCACAGATTTACACCCAGGGAGCTACATTTCCACAGAG
>JACBWW010000019.1:15162969-15276994 GCA_020086605.1 Lanius collurio
ATCGGCCAGAGGGATCGTTGCTGCGTGAGGCCTTGTCACCCTCTTCCTTTGCCTGTCCCAGCTCTGGGGACAAGCACGGCAGCCGCTGGCAGTGGTGGTGGCTGCCAGGGCGGCAATGTCCCGGTGGGACAGGCAAAGGAAGAGGGTGACAAGGCCTCACGCAGCAACGATCCCTCTGGCCGATGGTGGGAGAGGGGTCCCAGGGAAATTACTCCATCCCCAGCTCCCTGAAGGCCCCAGCGAGGCACCACAGGGACCGCTGCTGCTTTTGGGGTCAGCTGGAAGCAGTGGGGAGTGGAGGCGGGTGGCAGGAGCCTTGGGTAGCTGCAGCCGGGCCCTAAGTGACAGAGAGGGAGTAGGAGAAGGTAGGACACCAGAGCAGAAAGGCCAAAAACTCAGCAAAGGCACCCAGGCCGCCCAGCTCCCGGTCCGAAAGGAATGCTGCTGGCTTCTCCCTATGTCACCGTAACGAGGTGGGTTAGGATGGAAACTCTGATGCAAGCCCGGCTTGGCTGTGACCAGGCAGAGTGAGAAATCTCCCCCGTAAGAGCGCTACTTGAACGGAAGCTGTGCTCGACCTCGGGTCTCCACCAAAAATCCCCCAAGCGGCAGCCCTCTCGCTGCTGCTCCCGAGCGTCCCGCGGGCGCCGGGCTCGCTGGGCTCCGGCTGAAGCGAAAGCGTCACACACTGCAGAAAAATGACAAACAGAACAGATCTGCAGCCCGCAACAACCCCCTTCCTTTGGATTTTTCATTGCTGGGGAAAAAGAAAAAACCAAACAAATCAAAATCCGGGAGCCGAGTTGCTACTTTTGGGTTCGTCCCTCCTTTGGTCACTTGCAGACCTGGGAGCCCCCTCCCTGCCCGGGGCCGGGATCGGAGTGGCACAAGTCACTCAGCTCCAGCTGCACTCACTCCCTGGGAATTCCGTATTGCATTTTAACTACAGGAAAGCCGTCTCTCCAGCATATCTGTAGCACCTCAAGTGTCTCGGGAGTACCATCCTTGTCTTGCCACCGGGCTATTTTTAATGACAGAAGGGCTTTCTTCCTAATTTATTAACACCACCACCCCCCCCACACACATACACCCCACTCCAACCTCCTTGCTTTAAAGTGTTTTGGTTCAAGAGCTCAGCTAAAAATGAAAATAAAGGCAGCACCCCGGGACTTCGTGTCCAAGGTGGCCGCTCTGTGGGCTCGCCAGTGGTGGAATCAGTAGCTCCGAGCAATTGCACCAGTGGACCGAGGGCACCGTGACCTGCGGTGGTTATTCTCGTAAACAAATTTCTATTAATCACCAGGGCCCGGGAATGCCTTCACAGCCCAGAGCGTGCCTTCCCCCGCTCCCCACCACCCCGACAGGCAGCTCGCAGCCCAAAAACCCGACCGGGAAAGCAAAATGAGCCATCTGAACCATCCCCAAACCTAACCCTTGCTGCAGGCCCCCAAGAAACAAACACGGAAGGCTGGGGGACAGACGCAGAAATCTCCACAGATTTACACCCAGGGAGCTACATTTCCACAGAGGAGCGGGGAAGGTTGGGGTGTCGTGTCCCCTCCCTCTGCACCCCCTACAAGACCCACCCGAGACACTGATTGCCAAGGCTTTGCATTATTCCCACCTCCCAGCAAAGGCCTTTGCCCAGCAAGAGGCAAAAAGTGCAGAAATAAAATCCCTTTCCAGAAAAGACAAAGCGATTTTGCATCCCCAGAACAGTCCAACAATTTCATACAAGCAGAATATTTATAGACTTACAGGTTATTTTGCAACAATAACAAAAAAGCTACACAGAATTAACCCACCACTTGAGAGTCCTGGAAAGGAAAAGAGAGCACGGATGGAAAAAAATAAAAGAGAAAATCATCAAAATCATCATCTTTTTGGAGGTATTTTTGTCTGGAGAATCTTGGCAAGGAAATAAAAAAGAAAAAAAAAATATAAATTTAAAATAAAACCAAAAACGAATATAGGGGGCTCATGGGGAACTGTCTTTAAGGAAAAAGCTTCTTTGCCCAAGAGTAAATCAATCCCATTGGAGGCCCTGAGCCGAGTATGGCTGTTTTCAAAAAATTATTTGGAAAAAAAAAAAAAAAAAAAAAAAAGCTGAATGAGGGCAAAAAATAATTAAAGAAAAAAAGTAAAAATCCAGAACAATGCAGCTGGCTCCTGGCTTTGCTCGCTCGGTTGTTTGGTTGGCTTGGGTTTTTTTTAGTGGGAGGAGGGTGTTTTAGAAATGCGAAAGTGACCCCCCGCCCCAAAATAAATAAAAAAAATAAATCAAAATAGATAAAAATTAAAAATACATATATAGATATATAAAAAAAAAAAAAAACCGCTTTTTTTTTTTTCCAGGATCTCTTCGCTCTTTTTCGGAGAGGGTTGGGAGAAAAAAAAGAAGAAGAAGAAGAAGCGGAGGATGGTGGTGGCAGGGGGGGTGGGATGTATGTTTGCACCGCCCGGACTTGTGCCCGGGACCCCCCGTTTTCCTCTCCCGCCGCCGCCGCCGCCGCCGCCGCTGCTCGGTCCGCGCCGCGCGCGCTGCTCCGCGCCCGCGCGCCCCCACGTCACCGGCAGCACCCGCCGCCACGTGACCCGCCGGCCGGGCGCGACCACTGGCCAAGGGGGGGAACGGGGAGGGGGACGAACGGGGGGCGACACGGTGAGACCCCCGCCGCAGCGGAGAACTGCCCGGAATGCGCGCCCCCCGCCTCGCTGACCCCGCTGGCCGCCTTCCCGGGGGAGCTCGCACCCCGAGAGGGCCGCGGCGGCGGGGAAGGCGCGGAGGGGGGAGGTCCGTGGCCCTCCCCATGCCGAGAGCGATGGTAGAGTCCGCAGCTCAAATTCCGAGAATTGGGCTCTGTTGATTCTTAGAACTGGGGTTCTTAGAAGTGGTGATGCAAGGAGTTTCTAGGAAAGCCCGGAGACCAGGTGATTGCTGCTTCTATTGCCGCGGCCGATTTTACCCTTTAATTCTCTCGCTCGCTTTTTTTTTTTTTTTTTTTTTTTTTTTTTCTCTCCATTTTTTTTTTCCCTCCTCTTTCCCTCCCTGCCCCGCTCCGACGCTTGGCGCGGAGCCGCCTCTATATATTTCTACCCATTTTTTTTTCTCTCCCTCCTCTTTCCTTCCCCCTCCTTTCCCGCTGCAGGTGCCCTTTATTTTTTTTTTATTGCTATTATTATTATAATCTCAATTTCATTTTTTTCCGTGCTTTATTTATTTATTTAATTCACATACACATCCCCCCCTCTTCCCTTGCCCGCTGTCAAGCGAGAAAAAATTAGGGAAATAGGGGTGCCTGCATGTCTTTAACGCTGGGAGCGTGTATAAGGGGAGGGGAGCGGGGTGGGTGGGGGTGTCTCCCCTCGCCGTCCTCTCCCGGGGATTATCGGTTATCTGGGATTATTGGCTTTCCCGCACGCGTGACGGCCGGGTGGGGACGGGGGGGACGGCGGCGGTTCCTCTCTGCACCTGCAGCCGCTCCGCGGGCGCAGGACGGCGGCGAGCGCCGGCGGCCGCCGGGCTTGTGGCGTGACTCGGGGTCCGCTCTCAATGGCTGGATCCTTCGGTCGGGGTGTGTTATTTTTCCTTGCCTTTTTTTTTTTTCTTTTTTTCTTTTTTTTTGAATTTTTTTTTTTTGATGTGTGCGTGTTGTGTCGCTGTTGTCGTTTTGTCGCCGCACGAAGCCGCCGCGGGGCTGGCGGGGGCTCGGCGGCACCGGCCTTTCCGCATTAGCCCCCCTTGCTCTCTATTTCTGTTATTAAAGCAGTATTGTTGTTATTCCGTCCCCGGTGAAACCGCGGAAGGGCTGGTGCGTTTTGCAACCTGTGGCGGGGCTGCGCCGTGATCTGTCAAGCCCCAGGCTAAGAGCGGGCGGTGATGGAGAAGACTTGCGGCATTTCCCTGCCCGGGGAAGGGGGGAGCCCGCGGGGAGGCTCGGCCGCCGCCGCCTGCCGGCCCCGGAGCACCGCGGAGCGCCGGCCCGGGGCGGCGGGGACCGCGCTCGCCTCGACGGTGCGTGCGGGGCGGCTGCCGGCTGGGAACCCAGCCGCGGTGCAGAACTCGGGAAGGGGCGAAAGTGTATGAAGCGACTCCGAATATCACGCTGAAAATAATAATAACAACACCACCGCCACCACCACCCACGGGGAGGAGCGGGGGTCCCCCGCCCGGAGGAAGGCGGCGGGCGAGGGAAGCGGAGCGCAGCCGTGCGAGGGATGCGAGGGACGGAGTCCGGGGCGCGATGCGTGCGGAGCCCCCCGCTGCCCCCGGCGCAGCCCTTCCCCTGTGTTTACTACCGCGGCGGACTTGGCGCGGGGACAGGCGCTCGTAAATCTGCCGCCGGCAGCCGCGGGGCTGGCCCCCGGCCACACGCTATTCCTGGAGCGAAGGGCCGCGGGGAGCCGCGCAACCCCCGCGCCGCTGCGCCCCCGAAACCGCCGAGAGCGGGCGGGGAAGAGAGAACGCTCTTTGTTTTGGTTTGTTGGGATTTTAATTTTTTTTTTTATTAGGTGCATGTTCTTGTGTGCTCCTTTTTTTTTTTTTTTTTTTTTTTTTTAAGGCTTCCCATCCCCCCCTTCAAAAATAAAAGGCAAAACAAAACCGAAAAAAACCCAACTTTGTTATGAAAACTTTCGTGGTCGGACGGCAGCGACCTCTCCCGGTCACCCACCCCCCCACCTCCCCGCCGTCCCCCCCGCCTGTAGTTTGCAAAGTCACAGTATGAAATGTTATGAAATCGCCTCTCGGGAAGGAGGGAAACAGAAAGCAAGGCGTTTGTTTAGAAAAATCCGCGGCAGCCTCTCAGATGTGCCTAAAAAGCTGCCCTCGACCCCCCTGTTGCATTTCCAGGGAAGAGGCAAATCTGGGCTTAAAATCATGAGTCAAAATCAATGAAAACAAACCCGTCCCTGGTTAGTTTTTTCCCCTGGCTCCAGTAGGCACAGGATCAGTGCAAGAGGAGACTGGGGACAGGCAGATGAGGCTCAGTGAGAAGCTGCTACATTGGTCCAACATCTCTGTCTGGGGCCAAATCCCTACTTGTGCCAGTGGAAGTGTCAGCAGGGTCAGGTTTGGGATCAGGCCCTTATTTGATCTGGGAATCTTACTGATGCTTTCCCGAGCTTTTACATGCTTTAAAAATGATTGTTCGCCATACTGTTTGAAGGATTTAAAGGATACGAGCTTTAGGAGCAAATGCAGGTTCCTCCCTTCAGTCCTTGAAGGGGTTACAGTTCAAAAATTGCTCTAAAAATATTTTAGGGGAATCCTCTCTTTATATATGCATAGAGAGGCAGAACCAGAGATTCTGTTATTTTCTGCTAAGGGTAGGATTGCAGGTTTAAAAACTTGCATTATAGATGGCAGATATTTTGCCCCGTGAAACATATCACCAAGCCATTAAAATATTTAAAATGTGTCTAGAAATTTTCCAGAAAAATGGATTCTTACATTGTTCGAGTAAGAAGAGTTCCTCTTTTGTTGTTCAAATTTGATTGGCAAAACAGATCAAAGATCTGTCGAGATGCATTTCAATTCCAATTTCCAATCTCCCTCAGTGTTCTTACTGTCTGAGTCAATATTGGGAGAGGAAGTGGAGGTTAACTGGTTAGTTATTATTGCAAAGGAAGAAGTTGGAATGAGAAGTGATTCTTACAAATCCCACCCCAAAACCAAAACAACAACAACAAAAAAAAAAAGTCCGTCAAAAGTCTTGGTGACACTTTTTAGACATCCCTGTTTGCAGTGCAGAGAGGATTCAGCTGGCTGTCGGATGGTACAAAAATAAACCCAGCAGAAACATTAAGTTTTTCAAAACAAGGCTGGAAAAGCTCATAAAAATAATGTTGCTCAGACGCGTTTTAAGAGAAACAGAATTACATCGACAAAATTATATGTTTTCCAGGTTTGGTTGGGGTGTTTTATTTTCCAAAGGGGAAAATTGTTCCTGCAGCAAAGCGAACTGGTGCCATCTAGTGTCACCTCTCGCCGCTCCGCGCGGGGCTGGCGGGGCCAGCAGCCTCGGGAGAGTGGGAACATGTTTATTAACTGCTCGTTAAAAAAAGAAAAAAAATGCTTGCCAGCTTGGAGGAAGGTGGCAGAGGAAACTCTGGATGCCACTGAACTTATTTAAGGAGCCTAATTGGAAACAACCGAGTGCTTATTAAAGTCACTGACATTTCCATATGGAGTTCTCTCTGGGTCTGGTCATGAAATCACATGTGAAAATCTTTCCGAGTTGTGGTGTTAATCTGCCCTTGAATTTTTGCCTAATTTAGGATGTATTGTAAAGCTACGCTCCTTTTTTTTTTTTTTTTTTTTTTTTTTTTTTTTTGGGTTGGGAAAAGCTTTCAGCCTCCAGCTGCAGCAACCCAATATGAATTTGTAGGAGTTAGTGTTTGGGTTTGGAGCACTTCTTTTTTCTTAGTAAACAGAAACGTTATCCTCAAAACCCCTTACAAATACAGGTGGTAAAAATTTGAGTGCCAGGGCCGTGTGGTAGGACTGTCCTCTCATTTTATTTGGATTCTCCATGAAAAAGAAAACCTTTTTACAAAGTCTATAGATGAATACAATGAAGCTCTAACCAGGAGATGCATTTCTTAGTGTGCAACTTATATATTTTCATATGCTTATGGTGTTAAGGTTTAAGAATTGTTTCATGTCTGTTTTAGTCCATGTGCTGTAAAACCTGGGCTGGGCACTTCACTCAAAGAGCTTTTACTGGTTCAACTGGAGCCTGAAATGTTGTTTTCAGGTTTCTGAGAAGTTGGTAAAATCTAAATTTGGTGGAAAGTTGCTTGTGTGCTCACAACCTCTTGCTCCATTTTATAGTAGCATGGGAGTCTATAAACAGGAGCCTTGTATGCGGAGTGCCTGTATTCTTCTCTAGATCTATTTTTAAACCATTCTTCTGTTTGGCAAAAAGTGACACTTGGTTTCCATGTTTACAGCAGGCATTGGCAAACCTCAGGAGTTCACAGTTTGCAGTTTGGTTAGATCAGTGTCCAAAAGTCAGCATCTGACCAGTAAGCTCCTTCAGACAGCAAATTTAGACTGCAAATGTAGTCCTCCTTTTTCCTTTTTTTTTTTTTTTTTTTTTTTTTTTAATCCAAGCTATATCTTATGTGTTTTCATGACTGCAGGATGATGGCAGCCAAAAGACACACACCCCTAAATTGGAGCAAGCATGTAGTCTTCAGGACTGCTTTAAAACCCCAGTAGTCTCAGTGGAGCTTCCAGTCTAAACCAGAGAGAGAATGAGGGGCATTTGGGAGACATGAATAGGAAATTTTTGGTCTATATTGTTTTCCTTCCCCTCTTTCTCCTGGTCAGTTGCTGCCTTTGGGCTGTGTGCCAGGTACCCATGGGGAATGTTGGACCCCTTCTTATGGAGGAAGGAGCTTGGAACAAGCACACTGCAGAACAGGGGGTTCTGAATGGGTCCTGAAGCAAGTGTCCTGTAGGACTAGGTACCCTCTGAAATGCATCTCCTTAAATCTGTTGGGTTAAATATAGGGGCAAGGGGGTGTCTCATCCCATCCAGGCGGGATGCCAGAGCAGTTCCTTACTGCCAGAAGGAGCTGTGCCACCCCCAGCCCCAAGAGTACAGAGACAGGGAGGGTCAGGTGCCAGCTGGTAATTTTCTGTCCCAGCGCGGGGTAGGGATGATCAGACACCTCCTGGGAGCCCAGCAGGGCCAGGGACCCAGCTCAGCTGCTGGGGACACCCAGCTCCAGCTGCACCCTGCTGCTGGGGCGGCATCTCAGTGCAGGGCTCGGCGTTGGCAGGGCACGGAGTCCGTCTTCTGTTCTCTGGAGTAGCTCCCTAGATTTGAGCCAGGACGTGGTTCCTGCCCTCCCTTGAAAAATTAATGTGCCAAATTGCTTGGGGTCGTTTGAAATGCTGAGGAAGGCTCGACTGCTTGCTTCCCAAGGGTGTGTGCTGCTGCTGCCTCACAGCCAGAGCTTGGCTCCATAGAGGGCAGGGGAGTCCTTTTTAGTAGGAAAACACTGGAGCCAGTTTTAACGTGCTTACCCCTTCCCTCCTCTGCGTTTTCTTCTGCAAAGACCAAAACAATGTGGAGACTTGAGCTGGGCCAGCTTTCAAGGGCAATCCTTTAAAACCTCTTTTGAAGTATGAACTATAAAGTTCCCTGCGGCGCTCGAGAAAATATGCAGTTTTCCTGGTTCCAAATGCTGATAATAAACCCGTCCAGATAATGTATTGCATTTCCTAGAAACATTTGTTTGCTGGCAGGAAATTGGATCAGATTGAGACCGCTCGATAGAGCGAGTGCAGTCCGCTCACGGAAGGGTACGGTGGAAAATACGACAGGGCTCGCACTAGTGATGCTGCTTTTGATCTGTGCTGACGCTGTGGACTTCTCTCAGTCTCTTCTCGAGTTATTATTAACCCAGCCACGTTTTGGCCTAGACATTCACCAGAAGCTACTAAACTAATAAAACTCTGCTGTGACAGCTAAAGGACACTCAGTGCCCCTGGACTGCAAGGTAGCAGAAAGCTGAGCTGGGCACTCACACAGTCCCAGCTATAAAAGCATCTTCACCGTGGCATGTAGCACCCATGGCAATGCTGGGGGAGCCACCCACACCCCACCTCATTTTCTTGGTTGTCCCCTTGCTGCCTGTTCGGGAGAAACCAGGCATTCCTTGGCAGGGTGGAGAGGCAGCTGGCAGCACGCCCTGGCAGGCAGTGGGGATGTTCCCATGGGGCTGGGACCCTGCAGGGTGCAGGGACTGGGGAGGAGGAGGGCAGGATGGAGCTTCCCCTGGGCGGGCAGTTTCAGAACACTGTGTGGGATGCGGCTGTGGGGAAGGAAGATTTCACCCAGCCACCCCTCTAAGGTGCTGTGAGTGAGTCGGCGCTGAGGCTCTGGAGGGGTAGGAGATTGGGGCCCAGGGAGGGGGAGTCTTTGGTGCTCTCCTCCCTGGCTATGCACTTGGGGGTGGGAGAAGGGTTAAGACCACGGGGTATTCTCCATGCAAAAAAGGATAGGGGCTCAAGGAGTTTCCCCCTGTGCACAGAGTGGGAGGTGGATGGATGAAAAGGGATTCCTTCTAGCTGGGAGAGTAGATGAATGGAGAGGCATGGCAGAAAAATGGATTGGAAGTCCCTGGTTCTCCCCTCTGCCCTAGGATAAATGAGCAAAGAGGGTCTCCCCTTCGCATGAGATTGAGCTGAAAGAGGTTGCCCCACATGAAGGTGCACCCTTCCCGTGCTCACCGAGCTGCAGGGAAGGCAGAGCCAGCACTGGGCTCCTTTCCAGGAATGGGTTTTCTCGGGGAGGTGCCGGCAGGGAAGGGCTGTTCCCTGAACCGCTGGGGCAGACCCATTGCCTTCCTGGAAGGCAACAGCAGTGACAGTCCTTGTGGCCACCCCCAAAATGGGCTCTGCATCTCTTCCAGACCTTCCTCTATGGGCATAGCAAGCCCTGGCACACAACCTTGAGCACTACTGGAGAGCCCACACCTGCGAGGTACTGGGCAGGAAAACTGAATGGGGGGGTGTGGGATGATGCTCTGGCCCCAAGTGAGCCTGGACATGCCTCATGGGATTTGAGAGGGTTTGGATGGCAAAGACCATGCTTGACTGCAGTGGGTTTTTTTCTGTCCCCCATCTCTGGTCCTTGATGCCATCCTGTTCTCTTTAGTCTGAGTATCCTCCTGTGCTGAGATACAGAGCTGGTGCTGTGTGGGGACTGAAGGGACAGGGTTAACCCAACTCAGCACAGTGAGGGGAAGGAAAGTCCCTTTCCCTTTGCATGCCCACATCCTGCAGCTGGAAGCTGCTTGGGATGCACCTGCCCAGCTCTTGGGGCTGTGGGCGCTGTGTTGGGATTATTTGTGCTGGCGTCCACCTCTGGGAGAGAAGTTGGGTGTCCCCCCAGCAGTGCTGTGCCCTTGCTGTGGATAAGGGAATTTGGTGACCGTAGCAGCTTCTCACATGATGCTCATGGGTGCAGAGTTCATCTCGCTGTTTGTAACTTTGTTGGTTTACAAGAGGGTCATCTTCTCACCTCTGTGACACTGAGGTGACTCCCCAGAGCTTGGCAGGGTATGTCTGTCACTGTGGCTGAGGATGGGGTGCCAGCCAGCTGCCCCAAATGCACACATCTGCTCATGTGAATGCAGGGATGTGTGCTGGGCTCCTTGCAGAACACTGTGAGTCCCTTGGCTTGTAATTGATGGCAGTGAGTGGCTGGCAGTGAGCATGTACAGAAAGGTCAGAGTCTGCAGTATTTGGGAAATGAGTCACTTTTTGTATGTGCATAAAGTTTTAAGCTAGCCAGGCTCAGAGCGGCTCTGAAGATTTGTGTTTGATGGCTGGAATAAAGCTGTAAGACACCCTCTGGGTTTTGCGTGTGATACCTTGCCTTAAATCTCATCTCTTCATCCCAGTGGCTCTGGAGATGGGAGGGGAGCTTGGGCTCCAGACCTGCACATCTCCTGCAAGGGAGAGGGAGGGCAACACTTGTCCTCACAGGGATGATTGGGCTTTCTGCAAGCACCTGGCAGTCTTAATAGTCTGGGGATTGCTCCTCAAAATAGTGTGATGAAGATCTTGGGGTTTGTTGGCTCATTTATTTATTGTGCTTCTAGCTGCTGAGGCGACTGCCTGAGGACCTTCTTCCTGCCTTGGTGCCAAGTAAACTTGGTTTGATTGTAAGCAAATTTTGGAGGATTAGTATGAGTTCTGGAAGGCAATTAACTCCTGTGTTTCCTTGCTGTTCTACCCCAGCTACATTGCTGGTGAAGCCAGTGCCTGGAGACACAGCTTGTGGTTTAAGGGAAGGCTTTGGCAGCAGCAAGGGGAAGGGGTATTTATTCTGCGTCCTCATTGTCTCCACCACTGCTTCCTTTGCAGTCCTGGCCAAGTCACTTTGGTATTTGATGCCTATATCCTCCCAAATCTGTTCAGCAATCCCAGCCCAGGGCATTTTTACCAGTGGCTGGAGCATGTGGGTTTCTGAGCAGAGTGGCAGCAGGTGTTTGTGTGTATATCATACCTGTTAACAAGGTGCTGGGAGTACGGCATGGGTCTTGAATGTGGCACCAGACAGGAATTCAGTCTTGGCAGGGGAAGAGTTATCTCCGAAAGAAGTGGTGAGAAAATTCTCGCTTGACTTCCCTTCCCCACCTGCCTTTAAGTTCCTGAGTCATGGAAATGAAAATCTCCTTGGCATACGCCCATGGTTTGGGCTAGAGGGTGTGGAAGAAGCTATGATTGCATTCTCAAAGCCTGTGGTTGTGATAAGAACGTACTGTACCGGAAGAAACAAATGTTAACCTTGCTGGAGAGTAGAAGGTTTGTTATCTCTAGCTTTTATCCAACTGATACTTGATCGAAACAGCAGCCTTGTGACCTGCCAGGGCCAATTCATAATTACCAGCTAATGTGGTGTTTATTTTCTTGTGCTTTATTTGTAGGTTTGAAAGAAACTTTCGGACTGTGAATTGAGGCATTGGGTATGTAAATTTAAACTTTGTGCTTTCCCTCCTAACCTCCCTCCCCCTTTCCTTAATGAACTGTTTCATTAGACCCAGCTGGAATTTGTTTTCGGGAGAGCAGCTGCTCTGTAGAAACTACTGTATGTTCATGTGCCACTGGGGAGGGAGGAGTCAGGATTATAGGAGGGGATTGATTGTGGAAGAATTTGACATGAAAGATGCACATTCCAGCCCAAACCTCGGGTAGATGTGGGCCATCCTGGGTGCTGGTTGGGAGGACGTCTCTGAGATGGGTCAGCAGGTGTTGTGTTGGGGGAAGGCTTCGTATTCCTCGACTAATCCAAACCTTGCTTACAGGGAGGTACTGGGCCATGGTGTGGGTAGCAGCCCAGCAGGTTAGATGAGTTCTACTCCTCACCAGTTAATTGGGAAACTGTGGACAGGTCTTCTCCAGAGTGGCCACCACTTGGGAGTAGGAAGATATTTTCCTGGGTGAGGGCTGGTGTTCCACTGTGGGCTGGATATTCTAGATGTTGAAATCGTTCAACTTCAGTTGGGACCTTAAGGCTTGTTTTGATTCCTGTGGCTGGATTTACAGCCAGACATCACACAGATGAGGAGGATGGCTCCTGAGGGAGGTTGGAAGGCTAGGAGCTATGTTGGAAGGCTTGTGGAGATGAGCCTGAGTAGGCGGAGTAGGCTGGGGTGGGGCTGCCATGGGTGAGGCAGGTAGAAAGAGGAGATGGTTAGCTAATCCTCAGGAGGGTCTGATTGCCTTCACCCACCAGCTTTCTGGGTGGGATAAGATGTGCCAGGTCTCACTATTGGCGCAGGGACCTCCCTAGGCAGCCTGGCAAGAGCTTGGTGTGCTGCAGAACTGTTTGCCTGGGACCAAGGAGCTGGTGCTGCCCCTACCAGGAGCAGCTGGCCATCTAAACATGTCCCAGAGCAGCAGCTGTCTCTTCTCTGTGTTTAGTGTACTTCCCTGGCTGTTCTCCATTCTCATCTTCCTCTGATGCTTCTGTCTCACGCAGACTCAAGATGGCCTCGCCGGCAGACAGCTGCATCCAGTTCACCCGCCACGCGAGCGACGTCCTCCTCAATCTCAACCGCCTTAGAAGCCGGGATATCCTAACCGATGTTGTCATCATCGTGAACCGGGAGCAGTTTAGAGCCCACAAAACAGTCCTGATGGCCTGCAGGTGAGAGCAGGGTCCCTCCCTGCCTCCCTCCTTGCTCCCTCGGGCTTTGGCCTCCAGAAGCACTGCTGCAGTCCTGAGGGAGCTTGTGGGATTCATGGAGAAACAGAGGCAGAGAAGCAGAGCTGAAAGGGGCTGCCAAGAAATTTGTGCCTGTAATAGGATTAGCGCTGAGACCGCTTCCCTCCAGTGCGCTGCCCTCACCTCTCTCCTTGTGTGCCTGCATCTGCCCACACACAGCCCATGGAGACCAGTGGGAGCACAGCAGATGTGAGGCATATCCCTCAAGGCAAAGCACAAATGTGCCACAGGGACAGGATAGAAGAGGGAGGGCTGGATGCTCACTGGGGTGAGCGAGTCCTCTGTGACCGAGGTGTCCCCTGCCACTGCTATTTTTAGAGCTATTCCTCTCCGGCTCCCAGACTGCTGGCTGTACTCACCTTAGTTGATTAATTTTTTTTTTTTTTTTTTAAGCCTGATGGATTCCAAAATCCCTTTCCAGCTCCTGTGATTGCTGGACTTCCTTGCTAGTAAATGCTAATTAATATCCCACCATTGCCCAGTTGAATTACAGCAAATGCCTTCCAGGTTCTCTTGCTGACATGGTATAAAGATTTCAAAAAGTCAGGCTTTGACTGTTAAAATATCTGAAAAATGTTTTGCCAACATTTCTCCCTTTTTTTATTTTCTGGTTTAAGTCTGTGTGTGGATGCCTCGAGAGGCTTCTGAAAGAAATGAGTCATAGTAGGAAGGGGATGTTGGTAAGAACAACAATGGAAAAAACCAAAAAAAGGTGGGGAATTACTAAATGGAGGCAGTGGGGAGTTGTTGAGCAGGTGAGATCTAAAAGCAGGCTGTTCCAGTTGGGAAAAATGCAGTGCAGAAGATGCTTACTAAGCTGAGAAACCAAGCTTGATAATAAGGGAGAAGCTCAGGGAATTCTGTAATTGCCTCCTCCTCCTCCCTTCCCATTCTCAAACCCTTCTGTACTCAGGGATTTCATATAAATTCTCCTTTTTTTCTTTGGATTGTCATAACACTTGTCCTCTCCACTGTCTCCCCACTGCAGTGGCCTCTTCTACAGCATCTTCACTGACCAGCTCAAGTGCAACTTGAATGTCATCAACCTGGACCCTGAAATTAACCCTGAGGGGTTTTGCATCCTCTTGGACTTCATGTACACCTCACGCCTGAACTTGAGGGAGAACAATATCATGGCTGTGATGGCCACAGCACTCTACCTGCAGATGGAGCATGTGGTTGACACCTGCCGAAGGTTTGTCAAGTCTAGGTGAGTGCCCTTGGTGAACTTTGAAGAGCCTAGGACTATGTATTTGGGTGGGCAGGGGAAGAACTGACAAAGTATCTGCAAATGTATCTTTCTGAGCTGAAAATTACTTTGTCTCCCTCCCGTTTTCCCTTATTCCAGTGAAGCAGAGATGGTGTCTGCTGTGAAGACCCCAAGGGAAGAGTTTTTGGCTGGACGGATGCTGGGCCACCCAGAGGTGATGGCTTATCGGAGCAGAGATGTTTCGGAGAACGGCATGCCCCTTCAAAACGGGTCCCTCTGCAATGGGAGGGCCTTTGCACCTGGCTTGATCAACAGTTTGTCTGGATCCCCCATTTCCTACCATGGATACAGCCCTCTCCCTCTAAATAGCTTCCTGGTGGATGATGAGTTGCGGGAGATGAGGATGCCTCTTTCTGAACTCTCAAGGGCAGGTGCCTTCCCCAAGGAGAGGATCCTGCCATGCGACAGCTCCAGGACAATCCCCACTGAGTACGTGAGAACCATTACCGACATCTCTGCCAACATGTGCCACGCCACCATCTATGCTCCGAAAGAAGGTGCTGCTGAGGAAGCCAGGAGTGACATGCACTACAGCGTGGCCTCTGGGCCCAAACCTGTCATCCCTTCAATCCGGAACAATCCCTACTTCCCTTGTGACAAAGTGGCCAAAGAGGAGGAGCGGACCTCTTCAGAGGACGAGATCAGCCAGCACTTTGAGCCCACCAACACACCCCTGGACCGCAAAGGACTCATCAGCCCCCAGAGCCCACAGAAGTCGGACTGTCAGCCCAACTCGCCAACCGAGTCCAGCAGCAGCAAGAATGCCCGTATTGGTCAGAACTCCAGCTCCCTCTTCACCAAGAGCCCCACAGACCCCAAAGCCTGCAACTGGAAGAAGTACAAGTTCATTGTCCTCAACTCTCTCAACCAGAACACCAAGCAAGACAGCGCTGACCAGAATGAGATGGGAACCCTCTCTCCTCGCACCTACGTGCCCATGTCCACTTGCCAGCAGTCCATGGAGCCAGAGCATCTCAATGTGCAATCCCCCACCAAGATAAGTGTGAATGGTGAAGACTCTACTATCCCACAAGCAAGCAGACTCAACAATATTGTTAACAGGTGAGAAGACTTCCACCCCCATGCCCCTCCCCCCAGAGAAATAGGACTTCCTGCCTTGTTGGTGAGGGTTTGGAAGTGTGAAATATCTGTAGCATTGGGCTGGGAAGTCCAGTCATAAGCAGATGGAAGCCCCTGCATTTGGTGAAGGGCTGCTCGTGACATTACCTGAGTGCCCACCATCCCCACTAAAGTGGTGCCTGCCTGGACTGGCAAAGGAACTGGGAACACTGGGTTGTGAATCCCTGTGTAACTTTGGCAGCTCTGGATGATTTCTGGAGCCTGGATTTGCCTAGCCTGTGTTTCCACCAAGTTCCCTATGCCTCAAGATTTCTGTTGGGTTGTAAGCATTGGAGTGGCCAAAGTATCAGGGAACAATATGGTATCCTCTGGACCTGGATGTTTCTAAAGACATTTGAAGTCATTTGGTGATGGGCATCTGAAGGTTTGAGGCTTAAGTACCTGTTGCTGATCAGGGCTATGCTGTGCATCTCACCACAAAGATGTCCCAAAAAAACACATCTGTCCCTTGTACTGGGAGGGGTGCAAACAAGGTCCAGTATCTGGAGCACAGCAAGAGCCTTCTCACAGCTGTGTACATTGCTGTCCTTCCACAGGTCCCGGGATGGGTCCCCTCGGAGCAGCGAAGGGCAGTCCCCACTGTACATGCATTCATCGAAGTGCAGCTCCTGTGGCTGCCAGTCCCCACAACATACTGAGATGTGCCTTCATACCCCCGGCTCAAACTTTGGAGAAGAGATGGGGGAAACCCAGTCTGAATACTCTGACTCCAGCTGTGGTGAGTCTTGCATCCTTGGTCATTTTTTCAACCAGCAGTTGGGGGGCTGTGCAATGTAAGGACCCTGTGATCAAACACACAGACCTGTCCCTGATGCTGGTGGACCCCACAGTGTTTTACAGCCCCCTCTTAAGTGTCTGCCCAGCTGTGTGCATGCATATGAGAGACACATGCACATGGGCATTGCTTCCTTCCTCCCCTTCCCCAGCACCATCCAGATGCCTTGTGCAGGGAGTTAGTCACCTGCTGCAAACCTGGCAGGTAAGGACAGGAAACAAGTGCACCCCACCCCACCAGAACCACAGGAGAACAAGCCTGACAGATGTAATGACCGTAATGGGAATTGGGCAAGCTGGCATGTCTCATGCATCCGTCATGATATCTTTATTATCGAGGAGCCCAGTATGCACACCTGGGGAAATGCAGATAATGAGGCTTGCAATCTTGTTGCAAAACCCCACAAGCCCAAAGACGGGTATCTGTCCACTCATCTGCCTGTAGCTCAGGGAGGGGGAATGCAGCCTTGTCACCTGTAGTGTGGGCAGAGATCCAAGGAGGGAACAACACAACATGTAAGAGTTGGGCACCCTCCTAGTGGGGGAACCTGCCTTGTGATTTGGGTGATGATTGTCTTCCCAAACTCAAGACAGACCTCTGTACACGTAAAGGTTAAAGATTTCTAAAGGTGCAGGAGTTGCTCCAGAGCTGATCATCCTTCAGAGGATGCCTGATAACTTGAGTGCTTTCATGGACCTCTCTGAAAGATGTCCAGGTGACATGCTGGCTTCTTGGAAGCGGCCTGTGTGTCACTAAAGGAAAGAGAGAGTTCTAAACTAGGGCTCACGGTGACTTTGCTCTCTCAAACGCGTGTTGTTGCTATGTGCACAAGGTCAGGAGGTAACAGCACAGTGCAAGCACAACTGAACGTGAACATCTGCACATGGCTGCTTGTTCCAACACTTGCTCTGGCTGCCCCTCTTCTCCTTCCCAAATCCATCCCATAGCCTATCAAGAAGGTGGCCCATGCACTGCCCATCTGATTGCTCTCCTCTCTGCCCTCCCAGAGAACGGAGCCTTCTTCTGCAACGAATGCGACTGCCGGTTCTCTGAGGAGGCCTCTCTCAAGAGACACTCTCTGCAAGTCCACAGTGACAAGCCCTACAAGTGTGACCGCTGCCAGGCCTCCTTTCGCTACAAAGGGAACCTTGCCAGCCACAAAACCGTCCACACAGGTATAGTGTTGGCCATGGGGACAGCTTTGGGGAGGCTGTGGGTTGGTGAGGTGGGTGTTTATGGCTGGGTTTGTGCCGGGTGCAGCATCCTGTACTCTGTGTCACAAGCTGTCCCTGATGGGAAGAGCAAGGTGCTTGACTTGGCACTGGCAGAGAGCCCTTGGACAGAGCACCAAGCCTGGGAATGGGGGAGATACCTGCCCTTCCAGCAGGGGTGGAACGCAACCTCCTTTGCTGTAAAGCGCTGGGCATCACTGTTTTTAAAGGTGTCTTGCAAAATGCATAGCTGGGAGCAAATGTGCGGCCTCCAGATAACTTTGTGATAGACTTAAGCAAAAAAAAAAAAAATTAAAATAATCAGAAGAACATTTAGGGAGAAGTCTGAGATTTATTTTTGCATCCTAGAAATCCAGGTCACATCTAGCTTGGCATAAACTCTGCTGGTGGGGAAAATCTGTGAATGGATGGACTCTGTGAATCAGCACAATGAAAGCTGAGAAAGGAAGAGGATATTAAGGGTTTAGTCATTTGCTGACAAACCTAGGGCTTATTTTATTTCATGCTTTTAATGCTTAGCATGTAAACAGCCAGTCCACAAGCTGGGGAAGGGAAGTCTGGGCTGACAACTTACTGCTGCTGCACTGAATTAGACCCAAATTCCTGCAGTTGCAGCTGATGTCCAGGAGAGCTGTGCAGGGGACTGAGACAACACAAGTTGGGTCACACAGGGCAGGGTCCAAGGGTGATTACTAACAGCTGTAGGGAGATGTAGGATCAGGAGGAACGATGCTGTTAATCCTTGCTGGCAAACGTGCCTGACTTCCTGTCTTGCCTTGAAGGCTGCAGCTCCCAATCCAAAAGAGAAAAGCTACCTCCTGAGCTCACCCTGGTCTATAGACACCCTGACCAATGCTGCTTGTCCACAGCCATCTCCAAAAGGAACAGGAATCAGGGCTGGTGCTTCATGCCATGGGGCCGGGCATCTGCAGGGATTTAGCTCTGGGGAGCACCATGGATCTGGGTACCAAGCACACCTGTAGCTAATCCCTCTCCCTTTCTTTGGGCTCCGCAGGAGAAAAGCCGTACCGCTGCAACATCTGCGGTGCACAGTTCAACCGACCAGCCAACCTGAAAACCCACACACGCATCCACTCTGGGGAGAAACCCTACAAGTGTGAGACTTGTGGGGCCAGATTTGTCCAGGTATGCGTCGCCTCTGGGACCCACAGTGCCTGGGGGAGTGGGGTGTGGTCAGATCTTCTGACTGGCAGATCTTCACCACCAAGACTGGTGATGCCTCATGGCAGGGAGGATGCTGATGATGGCCCAGCTTGCTACCTTGAGCAGCTCTTCCCATGGTGCCAGGGGCTAAATACGTACCTTAAGGTCTGAGGGGAACAATTTGGTTCAGACTGCTGGTTGTAGCTATTCTGCTCCATTTGGTCTTAAGGACTGGAGACACCAGACCTCAGACACATGGCCCTGACTCCCAGCTGGAATTCAATACACCAAAAAGATGTCTGGGCAGAACCCCATTCCCACAGGGATACCCTTGCTCCCAGTGGGATGCCTTCCTCCCTGGGGCTGTCCTGACCCAGAGCTGCTCTCTGCAGGTGGCCCATCTCCGTGCTCACGTGCTCATTCACACCGGGGAGAAGCCATACCCCTGTGAGATCTGCGGCACACGCTTCCGGCACCTGCAGACCCTCAAAAGTCACCTTCGAATCCACACAGGAGAGAAACCGTATCATGTGAGTGGCCCTGGTTTTTTTGGTGGTGGGGAATCTCAGCTTGGGCTGGGGGAAGATGCTGCCAAGCCTGGGGAGCTGGGAAGACGCGAGGGCATTCACATGGGCTGGTTACAGCATCCTACTGTCCTTTCCCAGCCTCATGAAGCCCTGCACCAAGGTCACATCCCTGCTTCTCGTGCCCCATTTCCCTCCCGGGCATTAGCTGATGATGATGTGGTATTTTTTCAGGCGTGGCTGTGTTGGAAACACTGACATGCAGCCCAAGCTGGGTACATCTTAGTTGCTCTTTACTTCCACCCCATCTGGAAGAAGGTCACACTTCTTCAAATAGCTATGGCTTAAATTACATCTGCCTGTGGTGTGCAGGGATGGGGGAAAGGAGCAGACAGCCTGGCCTGAGCTCCACTCTGATGGTGATAATCTCACCCAGTGAGCAACCTGCTCTGCCTTCCTTGCAGCCCTGGGGGCTCCCAGCTTTTTGCTGGGGCTTTCCTGGCTTTCACCATCTACTAGAGGGAATCCAAGCAGGGATTGACATCTAAACATCCTGGAGCCATCCAGCTCTAGAAATAGCCCTAGCTGGTTTGATTGCCTAGATAATGGAGCTTGGTGTTGCATCTGTCAGAGCCAGAGTCATCTCCTGAGGGACTTGGCCCTTTGTGCATCCCATAAACCAATATATGCTGCTGAAATCCTGGGATGGCGCTCCCCACCTGCTGCTCCTCCCACCACTTCCCACTTTTTTCCCTCGTCCACCTGTTTAGTGGGTGCAGTGTCCTCGGGTCTCTGGTGGAGAGCAGGCATTTGGGGGGAAGGACGTGTCCCCTCCCGTGGTGTTTCACACTCTCTGCCTTTGCCTGTCGCCCCACAGTGTGAGAAGTGCAACCTGCATTTCCGTCACAAAAGCCAGCTGCGGCTCCACCTGCGGCAGAAGCACGGGGCCATCACCAACACCAAGGTGCAGTACCGCATCTCGGCCAGCGAGGTGCCTCCGGAGCTCCCCAAGGCCTGCTGAAGGCCGAGGATTTCCCAGGAGGAGGTCGTCTTGGGGGGCATGGTGAAGAGAAGCTGTCCAAAGGATACTTGCAACACTTTAAAAGAGGAGAAAAAAAAAAAAAAAGAGAGAGAAAAAATATTCATCACATGACGGAGTGCCTCTAAACCCATAGTACAGATAGGTGGAAAAACATTAGAAATTAAAAAAAAAAAATTACAAATACACGGGTTTTATTTTTCCCAGTTATGTGAAACAAAAAGAAAAAATAAAATTATTCAGATCTTACTGTATATAAAACATGAAAAAATTTAAAATAGTCATTTTAAATGTCTGTGCAGTGGAGTGTTGATAAACTCTGGAGTCTAACCTTCACAGCCTTTGCCGTTTGAAGATGAGGAATGTAATGTTGATTTATGGGAACAGATTTTTTTCTTTTGTATGCAAAATGTGTGTTCTTTTAAAGAGAAAGTATGCTATTAAAGAGAGGGCTTTAACTTTTTTAACCAAAGGTGAAGGAATCTATGGCAGAGTTGTAAATATATATAGATATAAATATATAAATATATATATAAAATAAATATATATAGACCTTTAAAAAGCTATATTAAAAATATATAAAATGCATTAAAGGCTCAGTTGGACTCTGCAGGCAGAAGCCACTCTGAGAATCTTTATTATGATAGAGCACTTAAGGAGATATTTTAAAGTATTGCATCTGTACAAGTAAGAAAATATTTTGTCTAAATGCATCAGTGTATTTGTATTTTTTTGCAAGTGAAGGTTTACAATTTACAAAAAAGTGTGTATTAAACCAACAAAGCTGCAGAAGGAATTTAAAATAATAATAAAGTGTAATTTTTTTGTTCTAGTTCTCAGTCTGTATATATGTAAAATGTGGTTTCGCACGGTGCCTTTCTTTTCAATGGAAGTTTTCAGTGTATGGACTATATTGAGCTCAGTTTCTTCAAGGTACAGCCTGATGTTGCAAAAGGAGTTTTGATGGAACTCTCTAGTGGGGGAATGTTTTTTTTTGTTTGTTTTGGATTTTTTTTTTTTGTTCTTATTTTACATGCTTGTGTTATAAACAATCTCGGGAGACAGGGTTTGGGCTGTGTCTAAACTGCATTAATGCGTTCTGTAAAATATAGCTGTACAAATAAAAGAATAAAATGAAGAAAAGTGATGTATGATGGAGTGAGAGGTCTGTTCTTGCCTGTCCTTCTCCTTGAGCACCTGGAAACATTGCTGGTGCCTGAGGCAGGGGTTGAGCATCCTGAGATCTGCTGTGAGCTCTTGGCTTGGTGTGGCACTGGCCCTGTGTTGAAGGCAGGGGCCTGTTCCAGCATCGAGTGAAGGTGGTCTCTGGCAGGAGGTCGGAGCAAGGCTCAAGCTTGCTGCTCTGGATCCTGGTGGGGACTGTGCCACCCCCTTGGTACTCTCTGCACTGGCACTGAGTAGCCAGCAGGAACAGGGGCAGAGCCTGGGAGAGACCTTTGCTGACCAGCCCAGGGACAGTTCCAGATGGCTGAGTAGTTATTTATATTTTCTGGAATCCAGTGCACTTGCCAGCAGTGCTCAGGGGAGATGGCTGCCTGCTGCTCCTCTCTTTTCAGAGCCTGGGGTTGTGGGGGCCTGCTGTTCTGCCTGCCTTGTGAGACGATTCAGTGGAGCAGGGTCTGTAACCCCATCCATGATCTCACTGGCTGAGAGCATCTCTGCTTCCAGCCATTGCACGTGGGCTTTGGGCCAGAGCTGAGACAGCCCAGCCTCAGGGAGTCCCTGGGCTCACCCTGGCAGGGAGAGGAGCTGCTTTGCTCTCTCTCTTTAAGTGTCTGTGGCTTGCTGGGAGAAGCCTGGAGTGCCCAGGCCCTTAGCTCTGTGCTGCTCTGCTATTGCTGGTTTCAGAAAACCCAAGAGCAGCATACAAAAACTTTCTCTGCATTACACAGGCAGGACTGGCTGGAACCAGCACTGGTGTGGAGCCCAGCCACAGCCCAGCACGGCCTGGGGTGGGGCCTGAGTTTCATTTTGAATTTAGTTAATTCATGGATAATGTTGGTTCAGAGCTTGCCAGGTGATTCACAGTGGGGGGACTTCAAAACAGCAGCAGGAAGGGGAGGGCCTGGCTCGTTGTAGGGTCAGGAGGGGCTGCACTAAGGAGGAGCTGAAGATGAAGAGGATGTGTTTTTCAACACCCCATGGGGCTGAGGTGGATGTGAGACAACCAAAGCAGCCTTGCATGGCAAGAAAATTCCAGGAAGAGGGAGAACCAGTTTGCTGTTTTGCAGGATCCTCTCTGCTCTGACTCAGCCTTCTGATGGTCACAGCAGACTGAGAAGACTATTGCTGATATTTCCTGAACATTTTTAGGACCAGGAGCTTTGAAGATGCTTTTGGGCCCCCTAAGTGAGATCATGATGACCAATAACAGCAATTCTGTTCTTAGAGAAGTTTCTCCTGAGGAATTGCCTTGCTTAGCATAGCCTCTGGATTTGTACAGGCTGCTAACCTGCGTGGAGTGGCTGGTTCTCATCTTTGTGAGCTTGCAGCTTTTAAGTCTGCTGTTCTTCCTTATAACATCTTTGAACTCTTGCTTTATGTGCTCATCTAAAGACAAAGATGTTTGCCTCTAAATAAGCATGTTGTTTCAGGCTGAAAATTAAACTTTTTAACTTCTCCTACTCTCATTTTGTGAGACCTCACCTGTAGTACTGTACCCAGCTCTGCGGCCACCAGCACAAGGAAGAAAATTGTCCTGATGGAATGAGTCCAGAGGAGAGCCACTAAGGTGGTCACAGAGTTGGAACATGTCTTGAAAACAGGTTGAGAGGATTGGGGCTTTTCAGCTTGGAGAAAGTTCCAGGGAGACCTAAGAGCACCTTAGACCTTACAATACCTAAAAAAAGCCCACAAGAGAGCTGGAGAGGGACTTTCCACCAGGACATATAGTGATTGCACAAGGGGGAATGGCCTTAAGCTGAAGGAGGGTAGATTTAGATTAGCTATTAGGTAGAAATTTGCTGTAATGGTCGTGGGGCAGTGGAACAGGTTGCGCTGAGAAACTGTGGATATCAAATCCATGGCAGTGTTCAAGGCTGGATGAGGCCTTGAGTAACTGTAACTAGCAGAAGGTGTCTCTGCCCATGGCAGGGGGTTGTAACAAGATGATCTTTAGCATCATGTCCAGCCCAAGCCATTCCATGATTTCCTGACCCCCAGCTCCTCTGGCTTGTCTCCTGGCAGATCAGATCTGCTGGCATGTGAAGAAGCCCCACAAAAAGGCGAGGACTGAGCAATGAGCTGGAGCCAGCCTCTCTGTCCTCCTGTTTGATTTGGCTGGGCAGGACAGCTGCCTGGCAGTCTGCAGCAAGCGCCTGCCTGCTGTGGGGCAGGCATTTCATGGAGTGAGGTCTTCCCAAGCATCTTTCCGGGCAAGAGCCTATTTTTCACCCCACAGGCTGAGGCCAGCATGAGCCCTCACCGACTTTCTAGTGTTAGAGGGTGGTGGAAAAAGGATCAAAAATAGAGCATTGTCAGAAGTGTTGACCATAGCAAAATCTCGCTTTCCCACCTTGCTCTGTCACTTGCATTCCCTTTCTACCTTTCCCTGATGGGTTTTTAATGTTTAGTAAAGCTGCCTGTCCTCACGACAGGGTTTTGACACACATACTGCTCTCATTTGACACACATGGTTTAGGTTTCTCCCCTCCCTGTCAGGACCTGCTTGCCTTTGAGCTCACCGCCTCTCTGATTACTGCAGTTGTCACTTTTGGAAGCGGCTGAGCTGGGCTGACAGCTCCACTTGCCCCAGACAAGCAGCTGCGTAGCCACGACCTCTATTTCCCATTGACTTGCTCAGCTGCACTTGCAAAATAAATACTGTATTTTGCCGGAGCACGGTTTCCTCCTCCTGACTGATTTTATTTTTTTTTTTTTTTTAGCAGTGATGTCATGGCTTTTCTAGGCAGTTCAGCTGCAGCGATAGCAATTCACGCTCAAAGGCCTGCAGGCATCTGGCATGGATGGTGTTGGGAGAGGCGAGGGAGCAGTCAAACACAGAGCTGCCCTACACCTGTTTTATGCCCACTTTATACCCACAAACACCGAACCGCTCAGCCCTGCCCGTGTCGGTACTGCTGGGTTGTTTGCCCTTGGAAAACGCAGCTTCAGAGCCAGGCTGGCATTCAGAGGGAAGGTCACCACCAAACCTATGAAATGGCTGGCTTCCAGGAAGGCTCAGCATGGAAATGGGGATTCAGACTGCAGGGGAGTGAGCAGGGTTCGGGGAGGGGACGCTTTATTCCTTCAGGCAGCGCTGAGAGACGACCCCCGGGCCGGGACTGCGGCTGGGGCCGGGCCGGGGCGCTCCGCTGCATTCTGCCGAGTCGCCACAAGAGGGCAGTGAAAGACGGAGTTTGAGCTCGGAGT
The DNA here is from genome assembly GCA_020086605.1 of Lanius collurio. Classification (NCBI taxonomy): domain Eukaryota; kingdom Metazoa; phylum Chordata; class Aves; order Passeriformes; family Laniidae; genus Lanius; species Lanius collurio. The sequence continues at coordinate 15,187,258 of JACBWW010000019.1, forward strand.
CCTGGAGTTACGGAATGGCTCGGGCAGGAAGGGACTTTAAAGATCATCCAGTTCCAACCGTGGATGGGGACATTTTCCACAACATCTGGCTGCTCAAAGCCTCATCCATCCTGGTCTTCCAAGGATGGACCATCCGCAGCTTCTCAAGTTTACCTATTTCTCACCACCCTCACAGTAAAGAATTACTTCCTTATATCTAACCTAAATAGACCCTATTTCAGTTTAAAACCATTCCCCTTTGTCTGTCACTGCATGCCCTTGCAAAAAAATCCATCTCCAACTTTCTATAATCCCGTTTAGGTATTGGAAGGTGCTATAAGGTCTCCCCGGAGCCTTTTCCAGGCTGAACAGAGATGGCGTTTATAGAGGAGAGTTAAATACACAGAGAAAGCAGAGTCCTGTATTATTTCCTGATTTTGTGCGCTCATCCACCTGTACCCATCATCTCTTGCCTTGTGCTAGTAACTCCTCATAGCACAGGCCAGCATCTCTCTGTACAGCCTCAAACACAGTCCCATCCCTGGCTCCTGACAGCCACTACAGTAGTACAGGTGAACACCCTGGTATTTAACTCTCATTTTATACATGGTATATAACTCTGTGTTCAGCCTGTTCAGCTGTGCTTCTGCATGTGTTTGTGCTGATCTTTCTCTTTCCCTTTCCCTTTCCCTTTTCTTTTCTTTTCCTTTTCCCTTTCCCTTTCCCTTTCCCTTTCCCTTTCCCTTTCCCTTTCCCTTTCCTTTTCCCTTTCCCTTTCCCTTTCCCTTAACTTTTCCCTTCAAGGCAGCTGCCACCAGCCCTACAGAGGACATGGAATTATCCTAGGTGGCTGAGACTGGGAATAAACCTCAGGCAGCAGCATCAGAAATCCTAAACACAGCTCAGGCTCTTAGACAGAGACATTTCAAAAATTAGGTACTAGAATCCCACCTCTGTGAACCTCCACAGTCTGACCGCCCTCCCTCTTTGCTACTGGAGCAAAAATCCCGGAGGCTTGGAATCAATGGAGAGGCAAATTCTTTTGGATCTGTGCCCAAGTTTTACTATAAAAACAGAAACCTCTCATGGCTGTTGTTCATGTACAACCCCAACATCACCGCTCTCTGTGTGGGCCATTCCAGGGATACATGGTACCATTCAGTCAGTCTCTCTCCCTTATTGAGCTCTTGTTTTTGTTATCACTCAGGCATGACTGACCACTCTTTCTCCACTCATTGGGATTTCCCGGGGCAGGATCCCACTCTATTAGGTTTTCAGCAAGCTGCTGGAGCTGTTGGGCTGTAGCAGCTTCCTTGCTGCCCCTCAGCACCAGCTACATGTCCAGAGGAAGAATGAAGAATGTCACACCCTGGCTCCCAGATCACCGCTCAGCCCTACCACCCTGAGTGCTAGAACATAAAGAAAAGCCATTTTCCCTGCTGGCAAGTATCGATCCACGGCAAAACTGTCCTGCTCGTTAAAGCAGAGTGTGGAGAGTGTTTTGCAGGTGATAGGGAGGTAGATAATGTGCAATAGGCACCGGGCTGACGGCTGCGGTGACAGCAGAGGGCACGCTTCGCTGCCGAGCACGCAGCCTGTGCACACAGACCCGCGCATTGCTGGACTGCTCTAGGTCTGCGGAGCAGCTGGAAGCGTGGGGGTAAGGAAGCAGTCACAGGAATTCAATGCAATTCAATGGTCTGCAAAGCCACATGCCCTGCAGCGCTGCGGCAGAAAGAAAGGAACAGAATTGCCTTTGCCACAGCCGAGCGGATGATGGATTTATCTGGATGGAGAAAGAGTGCAAAAAATTCAGAGCACACTGATCCTATAGAGGAGCTAGGGGAAAGGGAACTGGTAAATCAATCTGCGACTCACTCGCTGTTCCATGCCTGCTCCAGCCATGAGGATGTCTGGAGGTCTGCCCTTACCCCTTCCCTGGGAGTCCTCCAAAGGAGGCAGCCCAGACTTGTATGGAGCAGATGGACTTCCTTCCTCCACTCCCTCATTGCTAGTTCCTTCAGGTCAGCACAAGGTGGTTTCACATGGTATTTTTCCTTTAGATTTTCCTCGGAAGGAAAAAAATTCAGAAGGAGAACATCAGAATGATTCTCCCAAATATTACCTGAGAACTTTGGTCCATTCAATATTGTATCTATCAACAAGGCTCAGACCTGATGGGAGTTCAGTTTCTCTCCTTTAAACAGGCTGAGATATTTCTAGGGGAACATTCCCATCAAAACTTTGTCTCTGGTCCTGCCTCACCAGCCTCATAATCTCAGCTGAATCCCAAGAGGTTAAAAACAGCCAAGGTGGAGGTCAGAGCCTTTCTGAGGCTGCTCTGGCTCAGGACCCAAGTCATCTCCATGGAGGGCATGACCAGAGAGAAGAAAATGACCACACTTTTGCTTTCTTCTGGTAAACGTCTGAAATTCAGTGGGACAAATCTAAGACATTTCCACATGGCCATAGTTCCCCTGCTGCTGGGGGACACTGGCATAATTCCTCCAGCTTCCTTCAGGCAGAGGAGGAACAGAAGAACAACCACCCAGCTCCAGGGCTGCACTGAGAGATGGAGTCAGAGCCAACCTGGTCTTCCCAGCCTTGTCCCCACATGTCTGGAAAAGCCATAGTAGCAAGTGCACATCAAAACCAAGAATTCCCGATGTGACTGAAGGTCTGTGCTTGCCTGGAACTGGACTGTAGGGAGCACAACAACTCCAACAATATTGTTCCTAACTCTAAGTCCCATTGGGCATTATTGCTCTGCTGCAGGATACCCTGCACTACCAGATGGCCAGGGAGGGCTGGCAGGGCAGGGTTGGGCTGGGTAGATGCAAAAATGAAGAACAAATTGTGGGTGAAGACAGGGGCTAGGAAGAAACAGCTCTGGGCTGAACATCTTTAATAGGGCTGGCCTCATGCACACAGAGGTGCTGTGGGTAGCTGGGGAAGAATGAGATGCTGAGCAGCCTGGGTTTGGGCAGGTCATCAAGAATGGCCTCTCAAAACCCCTTAAGGAATCAAGTCTGATATCTTCCCCCACTTTGTGGCAGCATGACCATACCAACTTCCTAAAACCATCCCTGCCAGCCATCTGTGACTGAGCGACACAGCTCTGCAAAATCCCGTTAGGCATGTCTGAGTCCTGCTGGACCCATGGGAAGTTGTCAGGAAATGAGAAAGAGGGAAACTCACCAAGGAGGTTGTTCCTGCACTGTGCCAGCTTCTACAGCTCTCAACTCCATGTTGGTGTACAGGTGGGTCCACAGGGTGGCAAAACGTAGCACAGCTCTCCATCTTATGCAGCAGTGCCAGGCTGCATTCCTGCCCATTGCCATACCCTGGGAAATACAGGTGCTGAACTCACCCCTCTGGCACATCAGGCCAGATTCATACCTGTGGAAGCCAAAGGAGGATGGTACCTTAGGAGTGATGGGGGTTCCCAGTGTCCCCATCCCCTTGGGGTGACACTCTGAATGACAGAAGGAGTGCCAGCCTGGAGTGTGCAGTGGCAGGGGACATTAGGTAACAGCTTCTAGTAAGTCACAGGGGAGTCTGAAATAATCCAGTGTTGTCTCCTGTTTCCATCTCTGCTCCTTTCCAATGTGGAACCCAAGCAGGTTGCACTGCCCTGGGCTGTGGGAGATGGGATGAGCTGGTGGTGAGTTGGAGCCTTTTGCAAAGCTGGCCCAGACTTGCACTGCAGTGTGGCACAGCTGGGCTGGGCTATGCAAGGGGGAGAGCCTGGGGGCTACAAAATGTATTGTATTCCCAATACGAACAGAATAGGAGAGCCCAGCTTGCCGCTACTGGCACATCTGGAAAAGTAGGGCAATTACTGTTGCTGAGGGAATCCTTTCCTAGGAAACTTCTCTTGAAGGCAGGCAAGAGGGCCAGGATAGGTTTGATGCCCAGCATCTGCTGTCTTGGCCATTTGTCATGTCCAGACTGGCTCTGCTTCTTTGCCCACAGGAAGAGAGAGATGCTGGACCAGCTGCTAACACAGGGTCTTAGTGGAGAGTCATGGCCCTTGGGGACAGCCTGCTCTCTTGGGTTCAATCACTTCCCTTGGCCTTGGCAGGAGGCTGTGCCCTGTGTCCAAAACATGGGAATGTGTCTAAACCGGGGCAGGGTCTGATTCTTCTCCACCAGTTTCCCCAGTGCAAGACCAGTGCTAGAAGACAGACAGAGTCCCAGGAGCACAGAGCCTGGACTTGTTCACATCAGGCAGATGGGGAAAAACTGGCTGTAAATTCTGCACAAGTAAACCCAACCCTCAGGGCCTCCTAAATGAAGGCTTATTCTCTCATGATTGTCATTAATTTTATTCCACAATTTGGGAAGGATGAAGATGATGAAAGCTATGGGAGGCTGCAGAGCCTCACTGCACAAAGGAAGTGAGGCACCATCCAGGGAGGGCAGTCACAGTTTAGCCTAAAATTCTACCTGCTCTGGAACCAGCAACCAGCCGCAACTCATCTTGTTGGACTGTGAAACAGAGCAGGAACACTTTGTTTCATGCTTCATACTCTTAAGTCAGGCTCAGCAAACCCAGCCAGCAGCACCAGGGTTGAAAATGGGGTGGGGAGTGCACATTATTGCAGCGTGAAAGAAAATGTCATTTTGAAGGTTTCTGGAGACCTTTTTGCGGTACTGAATTCTTGTCCCCTCAAATCTTTGACTTTTCCTCAGCCATAAATTGAGATAGGAGAGATTCTGATACCCCTTTTTTGACAGCAGAGGCCCTCTCCAGCACATCCTGCTCTGCTCCTGCCAGCTGGGAGACAGCTGAGGAGGCTGGTCCTTCGTGGGGTTGAAGCAGCTTTTCCCATTTTGGGCACCAGCCAGCTCACAGAGAGAGGCTGGAGGACTGGAGGAGACCGGTCATCCCAGTAGGACATGTGCCTCCCACAGGACCAGCGCGTCCAGTGACCCTGAGATGGAGACAAGGGTCCCGGCAGGCTCAGCCAGGGACCAGCTCGCTCCGACCCGGGCACCGATTTGTCATCTCTTCCCGGAGCTGCAGAGCCATGCCAGGAGCCGAGGCATCTCCCAGGAGGCTCCCGCTGCCCCCGGACCTGCCCGTGGGAGGGAGTCGGGGAACGGACTGGTGCCGGGGAGATCCCCAGGGGCACCTCAGCATCCCTCACCCCCTGCAGCAGCCGGGGGCAATCGCCCTTAAGGGAACCCTTTGCAGTTCCCCAAATTCTGGAGCCTTTTCTCACCCGACGGGGCAGGACCGGCTCCAGGACGAGGGGCTTTGGCAGAGCGACTGCTGGGGAGCTTCACCCTCAGGCACGGGGTCAGATCCGCGGGAGGGCGGCGACAGCCGGGACCCCCAGCGCCGCTCCGGTGGCCGGTGGCCGGGGAGGAGGGAGCGGACGGGCAGAGTCGGGTGCTCTGGAAGGGTGGTGATTTGGGGACAAAACGCGCCCGGGGCCGGGGGCGGCCGGAGGGGAGGGGAGCTCAGGGGGGGCCGCGGAGGCTTGGCCGGCGCCGGGCAGAGCGGAGCGTCCCCGGCCCCGTTCCCCCCTCCCCGTCCCGGAGACCCACCCCCGGCGGCGTGGGGCGAGGGGGGCGCCCCCGCCTTGACGTCAGGAGAAGGGTTTATAAGGGCGGCGGGCGGCGAGGAGATCCCCAACGCCGGAGCCGAGCACCAGCGGAGCCGCCAGCGCCTCCCTTCGCCGCCTCCCGCGCCCGACCCGCCGGCGAGATGCTGTCGTGCCGCCTCCAGTGCGCCCTGGCCCTGCTCTCCATCGCCCTGGCCCTCGGCACCGTGTCGGCCGCCCCCTCGGACCCGCGGCTCCGGCAGTTCCTGCAGAAGTCGCTGGCCGCCGCCGCTGGGAAGCAGGTGAGAGCCCCGCGACGGGGCGGCCACCCCGGGTACCCCTCGGGCACCCCGCTAGGCACCCCGACGGCCGCGCTGCAGCCTCCCTCTTCTCCAGAGACCGCCTGATTCTCCGCTTCAGAACCTCCGTTCCCCGTCAGAGCCCCTTGCACCCCTGCTGCAGACCCTTCCAGCTCCTCGCCAGACTTCCCCAATGTCCCCGTTTCAGACGCTCGGTTCCTTGCCGCAGACTCCCCTTCCCCAGCAGATCCCCTGGTTCCCCGCCGGGGCTGAGCCAGCGATAGGTTGGGCAGCTGGTGCTGGGAGGTGAGACAGTCCAGCTGCGGGCTGGGGGCAGTGAGGTGAGCAGTCCAGCTGCTGAGCTGTGGCACGGGGCAGAGCCCCTGGGGAAGCTCCCAAGGGCTTCTCCGGGTTACAGAATGAAGGCAGCTTCCCAAGAGCTCAGAACCATGTCCTTATCCATGCTGAGGCTTGGAGGGGCTAGAAGAAAAATGAGTCCCAGTAAGAGGGTGACCAATTCAACCTCTCCTGCCAGCTCCCCCAAAGACCTTTCCAGTGTCACTTTAGCAGAAGGTTCATGGCATCCTTGCTGAGTACGGCACTGAGTGCTGGAGCAGTGAGAAGAGAAGGTAAAGACGAGTTCATTCCCTGTCACAGCCAGGACAGGGTCAGTTCCCCACACCAGGTAGATGCCATTGACACAACTGCTGCATATCAGCTGTCAGGATGGGCTCTTAGGAAAGCCAGGGCTCCTCTTCTCCTGCATCCTGAATGTCTCTTATCTGGGCACAGAGGTGTCTTAGAGGAACAGAGTGGTGAGCCCCCAGAAATCAAGGAGTAATTGTGGTGTCTCTATCTCTTTCTCCCTTTCTCTCTCTTGTCCCCCAAGGAACTGGCCAAGTACTTTTTGGCAGAATTGCTTTCAGAGCCAAGTCAGACAGAAAATGAAGCCCTGGAGTCTGAGGACTTGTCCCGAGGGGCTGAGCAGGATGAAGTGAGACTGGAGCTGGAGCGCTCGGCTAACTCAAACCCCGCTCTGGCACCCCGAGAACGCAAAGCAGGCTGCAAGAACTTCTTCTGGAAAACTTTCACATCCTGTTAGCTTTTGAAACCCACCTCTCTTCCCCATCCATCCCTGCCCTGCCCTGAGCAGAACCTTCACCACAAGAGGCGAAGACTGTAAATACACAATCCACAGTTATGGTGAAATTAAACAAACAAGGAAAATTTGAGTTTGATTTCCACTTGTTTTAATAAAACTTTCTGTTCCAATTGTACATGATTTGCTTGAGTTGTGATTTCTGACTAGTTCTTTGATGACATGCACTCTGCAACTCTTACAAATGTACTATTTTTAATTCTCTGTTGCAATAAAGTTTATGTTTCAAACAGTGATGCTGAGGCTCGGTGGTCAATGAGAAAACTAAATTTACCTCTCAGGCTGCTCATCTTGGAAATACATGTCTCAGGGTAGCAAACTCCATCCACATCCACACACGCAGAGTGTTATCACAATATGATATTTTTTCTGTGGTCTTACTAAAGTATTAGAGCCACAATGATATTTTAGAAATCAAATCACTGCAGCTGTGACTAAATCAAATCCACAGCGCTGGCACTTCAAGTCAGTCTAGAGGATTTACACTCATCACCAGAGGCATCAATAAAAATCTCAGATGTATATTTCAGGTGATGGGGATGATAAAAGTAGTTCTGGTACAAGTTTACACCACATACTTCATTCCCTCCTCAGCCACAGACACTAAAACATTTCCTTACCTGGCATATTTTACTCCTTGCAGCATTCCAAATATACACTGCTTCTGGGATTCCTTTAGAAAGTTTTCCTTTGTTCTGCTGTGCAGGGAGAGGTTTTGCATCCCTATAAAGCTGAGATGTTAACCCCATGACACCAGCCCCTCTCCATCTAATAAACTGGTCACAGCAGTTTTTCTACCCACCTAATCCTCTTGAAAGGCAATACTGAAAGGTTCAGCAGGGTAGGAGATAGCATTTTGAGAAAAACATTCTTCTCTCCATGGAAGACAAATTCTCTGCTTTTGCAGTCTCGGCTTGCTGGCTGTGCTGGTTTGTGCCATGCACTCACAGGTGAATTGGAACCATAGAGCAAACATCCTGCACAGGGGACAGGTGCCACTTTGCTGAGTAATTCACCATTCAGGATTAAAAATAACAACAAATTTGTAGCCATAATATGTGAAAGGAGGGTGAAAAATGGGAGATCTTAGAGATGTTCATGGGCGCAGGGCTGAGCAGGACTCCAGTGGAGGTGGATTCCCCAGCTGAAGGCTTGTTAAATTGCCTCTGGTCTGTTCTGAATGTAGCTCTGTGTGGAGCATCATTCCTGATGGCTCATGGACCTTTGCTTTCATTCCTGATCTGTGCCTCCTTTCCCTGTGGGCAGGGGGTTGTCGGATACAAGCTGAGGGGAAGGTGAATCCCTTGTCGTGGGGAACTGTAGAGTACAGTGTGAAATCCCAACCCTGCCACAGAGCTTGCTGGGCTGCTCCACAGCCACCTGGCAACAGGCAAAGGCAGCAGGGACATGCCCAGGGAGGGGAGCTGCTGGTATCAGCCCCTCTGAGGGGGCCGGAGGCAGGGCAGCTGTGGCTTAGCCTGTGCTGCAGGCAGGGCTAAGGACTGCTGCTGGGCCAGTTGGATCCTGCATCTGCTGGAGAAGCCATGCCGTGACATGATCCTGTGTCTCCCCAGCTCCTGGGAGGTTCCTCTCTTCCTTCCTTGGAAGTGGGATAGGTTTTGTGGTGTGACGTGGGGAAATGTTTGCTCCACATGCAGTGCCGTGGCACGAGGGGCTCTGCCCTCTTTACCGTAGCTGGGTGGGGAGCAGACTGGGCAGGACACAGTGATCTCCACAGCACTTTGTGGGGACAGGGGGAGAGCCTTACCCTCTTCGAGCCCCTGGATTTCTGTGGCTGGTGCAGTTGTGGAAGGTGCAGGATTAACTCATCGTTGGGGGATGGACAGGGCTGCACTGCAGGGAAAAGACTCCAAAAGGATCTTTGAGATGTGAAGGTAATATAGATCAATAGTCAGCCTTAAAAAGCAGGCAGGGTAAGAACAGGACCCTGTTTGAAAATGTGGGGACAGGCTGTGAGGAGACAGAAATGGTCCCAGCTCACTTCTGATTCCTTCACTGCTGTGTAGCATCAATGGAGAAGATTTTAGAGGATTCAGTAGAGACCTCCCCATCCCTGGCTGCTTACTCTTGTGTTGACTGAGGTTCCTCTTAGCTTTCAAAAAGCAGCTAATTTTTCAATGCTGAGACAGCCTCGAGAGAGCCGCTACAGGAACAGGAGGGGGGTGGAGGTGCCAGGGGCTTGAATATTCTTATGTGCAGAGTCCATCTTTCATGGGATATAAATAGACCACAACTCGCCTGAGGCTTTTCCCCTTGTTCATAATGCTCAACCTGTGCTTCTGAAGGGAGCATAATCCTGCCAATTGCTGGAGTGAAACTCATCCCAAATAGGGGTGAGGATGATCCTCAGTCACAAGCAGGAATTAAAGACAGTGATTCACAAGCTACAGCAGCCTGTTTCAATACAGCTGATGGCATGTCATGGCAGCTTCTGGGAAGCTTAATGAAGATGTACCAGTGAAGGCATGTCCTCAGTTCAGAGACAGAAAGACAAAGTGCTCCTTCTGTCAGCTCAGGAGTTCCTGGAGCCTGGGGAGCTGGCTTCCAAGACATTAAATGCAGTATCACCACATGTAACTGCACTGTGGCAGTGCCAGCAATCCCAGGTGCTGGGAGCTGTACAAAAAAGATGCAGGCAACACTCTTGCCAGGCAGAGCTAAAAAGACCAGAAAGTGAAAGAAAGATTTCTTTTTTTCCCTTTGATAGGTGGGAGTTACAGGCTAAAGAGATTAACTATATTTGATCCCTAGACATGGAGCCATGGAACAGTGTTCCATGCTGGGAACACTCTTGCTGGGCAGGGCTGAGTCTGGGATGAACACACAGGTATGGTCAGCTCCCACAGGCCTGAGCCACCAAAGGGCAGAACAGCTTCTGGGAGAGGTTTTCAAGCGACATTCTCTGCAGGTCACAGAGGAGGCTCCATGGAGGAACAGCCTCAGCAGAGGTCTAGGGGAGGTTAGGGGCTGTGCTGATCTGCACTCGGTGATTCATCTCCCCTCTTGCACTCAGTGCCACGGGCAGACCCCAAGTAATCCCCCTCCAGCAGGTACCTGTAACCTGGTGATTGATCTGAGGCAGAGCAGGGAAGTGTCCATAAGGAACCACATAAAAGGGCTTGAAACTGCCCTTAATGAAAACCAGAAAAAGTTGTATAAGGCCTAGAAACACACATCCTCTATGGGAAGTCAGTTAGGAGCTCTCAGCCATCCCCAAAGGCAAAGTCTCCAGTGGTGCTGGGGGATGTCTCTTGATCTAGCAAGCAGGCCAAGATTATTTTTTATGTGCAGTTCTAATTGGTAAAAAAGGGAAGTCTTCCTTGGCCCAGAAGGCTTGTTGGGGACCAATAGCTTGAAGTGATCCTAGCTGCAGAGGAAGTACCTGTGGTACCCAGATTTCATATCCTGAGTCCACTCTGGCAGCATCTAGCTATTTTGGCTCTGCAGAAAAGACCAAGAACCAGGACCCATGGGCACAACCTTCCCCCCCCAGAAGAGCTCCTAGGATGCTCTGTGGTGCCTTTGCCTTTACTCTGCCTCTGGGGCTCCCCACAAGCATTACACCAGCAGGTTGCAGCCACTGCAAGCGTCTCTGATTCCCAGACCTCTGCTCCCACTACAGGAAACTTCCCTTTCATCCCACCCACCTCCCAGCATCTCTGGGGAGCACCAGATCTGCCCCAGCCCTGGGATGGATGAGCACCAGGCACTTGGAGAGAAGCACTCACTGCTGCAACAGAGTTCTAATTCTCAGTGGGCAAAGCAGCAGGATGTTTATTGAGCAGGGTGAGAGAAGATATACCTAGGTAATAAAAGTTATTATGATAAAGGAACAGACTGTACTCTTTTCTCACTGAACACCTTCTGACTCTTTGTCAGCTTATCACCAGAATAATGCAATAAAAGTCACTTTTATTCTTTTTTTTTTTTCTTCACCTTTGTCTTTATTTTATTAGGGAATTATTTGCTACTTTTTCCCAACAACTAATTCCACTTCTGAGAACAGCTGTTTGGCTAGATACTGCGGGCATCTCAGAAAACTTTTTGTACCCCTGTCTTAGGAAACTTATCACATAAACTATTTGTGGAATACAAAAAAAAAAAAATAACCAAGTCACCAAAAACCCCACAAGTTCAGTTTTCTTCATATGTATAGTACAAATGCCAGTTTGTGCCATGAACTATTACTTCCAGCATCATCTGGTAAAGAAACACACCGAGTCATTCAATTAACAAAATTAATGCAATGAAGGTCCATAGTATTTTCTACAAAGATATTCCCTGAGAGAACGTGAAATAATGCAAACCCGGGCTTTGTTTATCACCTAACCTGGCTGCTGGACAACAGAGAGAGTGACTTGGTCCCACATGCAACAAAAGAGCTTCCCTCCTGATGCTCTCCACCGCTTGCCTCCCCCTCCCTTGCAGCTGTCTCTTGCAGCCGGCAGCCTGCTGTGCTCTGTGGTGCAGAAGGATGAAGCACTCCTGGCCTCCAGCTCTGGAAAAGGATTCCCAGGAGGTGAGCTGAGAGATGCTCTGGGCCCTCCATACACATCCCACAAGCCCTGTTAGGAGATGTCCCAGGCACAGAGCCAAAGTCAGTGATTCCCTCCCAGCCCAGCAACAAGCCTGATGCTGCTCTGCCCCAAGGTAGATCATTTGCTCCCTTACACAGAGCTCTGTGCTCTGCCTTCAAGGAAAATCTCTCATTTTGCTCATGACTGAGGTTTAGGCAGAAAAAGGATCCCCCTGGAAATTGGCTGTCACATTTGCAAGGCTCTTTTGTAAATCTTTCCTGGCAGCTCTTTTCTTCTGCTTTACTTCTTATGCATGTCAGGGTTTGTGATTCTTCCTGGAGGCTCTAACACGATATTCCTCTCCCTGTGTCTCTGGCCCCAAAGCAGCGTGTTCCCCAGAGGGAGCCATGTGGGGGGACAGCGCTGAGCACAAGCCCAGGATTGGGGTGCTCTGCAGCCAGCAGAGAGAGCCAAAGAGCACAGAGAGCCCCGCTCATGGTCCGTGTCTATCCGAGCAGATGCTGAGGATGTGGGTCCTCTGAGCCAGGGGCTGTCCCACCTCTGGCTACAGCCTCACCACAGAGAGATGGGCTGCAGTCAGAGCTCCTGCAAAGAGAGGTTTTCCATGGAGCAGCACTTTTGGGGGCCGGAGCTGTGTCAGGATGCAGGCACTGCTGTTGCACTGATGAGGATTTTTTTCCTCAAACTAAGTGCCTGCTTCTCATTTCTAAAGGGCATTTCTCATGTCACAGTTTCCAGTTTTCAGGACGTCAGAATAAAGTTAATTAACGTGAAAATAAGTTAAGTGTTCTACCCAGGGTAAAATGAAGGGGGTTTTGTCCTAATGGCAATTTTCAAGAAAGTGCTTCCATGCAAATCTTCTTCCCTTGGCATTTTTTGTTTTTCATCCTCTCCTTATTCCCTCAGCTCTTCTGAAACTTCACAGTCTAAGCAGCAAAGGAAGGAATTGGCTTGTTCAAAGCAGTTGGGGATCTTCCTGAAGAACATAGGAGGATGCTGGGTCATATTGCAAAACAGGAACCTGGCAGGTCAAGAGTTTCTTCTACATAGTGTTTCAATGAGAAACCTCAGCATGGTTCAAACACAAGATCTGAAGTCTCTTGTCACCATGCAGAGATGCACCCTTGAAGCTAGAGCCTACCTGCTCTCAAGGAGGAAATTTCAGTGGTGGATATGGCTCCCCAGACACTGCCTCCACATTCAAGTGAGCAAGAGAGCAAGCTGGTCTGCAGAAAACACAATCTCTTTAGACTGAAAGATATAATCCAGTTAGATATGAACCCTGAATTCCAAACCCTGCTTATCTCCTCAGACAGTGATGACACATGTCATAACGTCACCTCCACCATCAATTTCTTTACTTGTCACATTAGCAGTGGTGATACTGACACCAGCAACAAGGCAATGAAAGAAATTCAGGAGATCCTGAGACAGAGGAACAAAGTAGAAACCATATCTGGGCACATTAATGAGTTCCTTGTAGCCAGCTTTCAATCAATCAAGTTTATCAACCAGAGGCAGGAAGCAGATAAGAAATGAGGGAAGGAACAAATCATTCTGTGATGTAATTGTGTCATCTTGTAACTCTGTCCTCCAGAAGAAACTGGCTCAGGAGGCCTTAGTGGAAATGCTTAAGGATGTAAGGAACAATCTCTTTACCTTCATGCTAGAATTCCTGAATGGAGACATAGAAGAAAATCGGAAGCTAACACAGCCATTAATGTCCTCATGAAGAGGATGTTGGAAAAATCTGACCAGATGCCAATATTTTGTGCCTTGCTGAAGCTGCTTCAAGGCAGCCTGACCGCTGAGGGCAGCCCAGATGAGTTTTCTGAGCTGCTGGCCAAGTGCCTGTGGAGGATCACATGGCTTCTGCCAGGCACCATCAACAACATCAACCTGGATGCAATCCTGCTGGATGCCCACACGCTCATGAAGACTTTCCAATGGAAACACTGAGGCTGCACACAAACTCCCACTGCAGACCCTGAAAACTGTCACATAACCTGTGCAAGCTGAAAAGAGTGAGGATGCTGGACCACCTCACCCTGACTTAGGATGCAGCTGGCTCCAAGGTAGAAGCTTTCCTAAAAAAAAGACAGTCAATCCTACTGCCAAGCACAGGGCCAGGGAAACAACTGTAAGAGCAGGAGGGGAGGTGCCCAGGGCAGCTCACAGGGTTGCAAAGCACAAAGCTGGTGATATTTTAGAAATCATCTTCTTGAAAAATTTCTCCAAATAGAGTTTGAAGGTCTGGAGGAGTTATATATATGAATGTAAAAACAAATGACCTGGGGGGAGTTGGGGTCTTTCGTAGAAAACCTCTCCCTCTTTGTGAAGAGCTGAGTGAAGCAAAGCCTGGCCATCATCCAGACAGAACAGGACACCAGAGAAGCTTCTTCCTCCTCCTCCTCCTCCTCCTCCCTTGGGGAATACCCTGAGGTGGAGCCATCTTCCCTTAGGTCCATAGAGATCACAGGAGGGTCCGTAAAGGGGAAGAAGTTGATGCCATCCTGTCACCTGGAAGACTGCAACAACAGCCATTCCCCTGAATAAGAAACACAACCTTGCAAGCAAAACAGCCCACAGCAGACTCCCTGCCAGTCAGGTCCCCTCAAAGGATGCCAATGTTGTACTTCTCCCTGGGGTGATGTTTCTGGGGGCAGGAAGAACCACCAGCAGAAAAAGCACTGGGACCTCAGAATTATCCAGGCCTCCTCCACATACACATCAGATGGTGAGATCCATAAATCAATAAAGAATAAACTCCAGCATGAATTACCATGTGAATTACCATCTCTCTTTAGCTTTTAAAAAAAATAATGTGGGTGACACTGACACCTTGGGTCAAAATTGAGCACAGAGCTCACAAATCTTGCCAGGGCAAAGGGCAGAGAACCAGCTGTGCACTGACCCTTCCTGGGCAGCCTCCACAGGGGTCCTGACATCGGATTTTCCAGCATTCTAACATTCATAGTTAGCAAAGTATCAGACCAACTGTGCTCTGGTTCCCAGCTGAGAGAGAGATCAGGGCATCCAAACAGCATCTCTACCTTCCTGCACATTGACCACCATGTTGCCCAGGGAGCCTGCCAAAGACAAAAGATTGCAAGAGGAAATTCATTGGAGAAAGTGATTTGTAAAATTTGCATGTTTCTCTTTGGTAAAATCAATACACGACTTTCAAACCCACTTTCACTTGTCAGACTGAAAGAGTTGAGAGAGCAGAGCTACTATGGATGACTGCAGAATGCCAATGCCTCACCCTGGCCCATCTATCAGCTCCACTTTTCCAAGTATGCTGCTATTCTCATGTAAAATCGCCTTAATTTGTTCTTAACACCCCTCTTGTCTCTAAGTTCTTGAGGTGGGAGTCCTTAGCTTTGTGTCAGGTATAACAGTAAGCACTTCAATGATGCTCACTAAATTACAAGGCTTTTTTACTAATAGACAATTCAGTCAATTACAAAATGCTATTAAGCATTTGTGCTCAGGCAGAGCGAGCTAGGTGCCTGGTGAACATGGCAAACCAATATTTTTAATTAAAATAAGAGGAAAGGAACACACAGGCTGATTACCAGCCAACAAGAAAATTGCCTCCCAGAGATCTCAAAGTGTAATTACCCTTTCTGAATGGCCAAAATGACTGGTTTGCCTCAGACGGTAATTTTCTTTAATGCTGCTACAAAATCATGGCCACCCTCTCACCTATCCCATTCATCCACTGCTGTACCTGCCCAGGGCCTGCTCAAGTATCCATGAACTCATGCTCTGGTACACCTCTGTGTGGTTTCTACCTGATTTTCCGGCTGTGTAGCTGGAGGATTCTGCCAATGCCTGCAGAGGTTCTGTCCTTCCATTCCTTCCTGCTCTGTCCTTGTGACACCCTCTGTTTTTGTGCTAAAGGACACACCTGGAGTGGAGCTGTGTCACTTACATGCAACATAATTGGCTGCCCTGTATGTGCCATTCCAAGAGCAAATTCATATCCGTGTTGAACTCTGAGGTCAGGCAACTGGATGTGCTGTTCCAGGAGGCTTCCTTCAGTGCTGTGCTCCCTTTTTCCTAGTAGCAAGTGCCCCATGAGTAGCCATTCCAGGAAACGTTCTGCACAGAAGCCCAAACGCCATTCCATTATAGTTACCAGGTAAGTCTGTCCTCTCACTGCCTTGTCACTCAGTCCACACTGAAATTTGCCCAGTGACAATGTTCCCTTTGCAAAAGCCTCCCTGGGCATGTGTTGCTGTGGACCCCCCCGGCATGTGCTCTCACCAGGCTTCCTCCTGCCCCAAGCAGCAGCTGCAGTGCTGCATCTGGCTCCCTGCTAGAGGGAAAGCCATTAAACAGCTGATAGAGCTGATATGGTGAGGCCACACACTGTTGTAGCCAGGGGACACATGCAGACTCCTCTATAATGCTGAAGGCCTGATCCATTCCTTAAGGGTTCCAGAGACTCTAGAAAATGGGGGAAAGTCAAGTGTTTGGAAGCTTTACCATATTTGCCTGGCAGGCTGACTCTGCATTCATGCTATCAGAGTGTCTCAGAGCCCTTGCCAGCCACCAGAAGCCTCCTGTGGTTGGTGCAAAACAAAGTCAGAGCAAGTGACCATCCTTGTCCTGCAGATATTGGATGTGATAGGAGATAACTGCATTAGCAGAGATGCCCTGGATTCCTACAGGAGCAAGCAGCCTCTTGAATATTCTCAGTGTGTTCTCTCAGGTGCCCCTCAGCACAGCCCCGGAGCACCACCCAGAAGTGCCCTGAGCATCCAGATCACGATCTCTACAAGCCAATCCTGCTTGCAGCAATTTGCCCCAGGCGTAGAACAACATGCAGTGGGGTACACCGGGTCTAGGTGCTTATTCTGGGTCTTACACCAGAGACAGAGGAGCACATTCCTGCCTGTGAAGCAGTGGTTAAGGAATAGATCCTAACACACGGGATGCTGCTCTTGCCAGCTCCGTAGGCTCAGTTTTGCTGGCTAGGAGTTCAATTTTCCCCACTCCTGCCTCCCAGCCAGACAGTCCTCCAGGCTGTTCTTCCTCCCCCACAGCCCTGGGGAACAAAAAAGAGCAGAAGAGCACCTGGGTCAGGAGGCAAAGAAGGAGAGCTGCAAAGATCTCATAAGGGAAGGCAGACCTGGTACCTTTTGCTCTTTCCTGGTTCAGTCCTCTTCCATTTGCTGGAATCACAATCAAACTGTGTTCTCGGGAGATAGCAGGGTTAAGGAGATCAAGGAAATACAAATAAATACAGTATAAACAAATCAATCAGAGGGATAAAAAACATTCGACAGAGACACACTAATTAAAAATATAATAATCTAGATAGTGGACATTTATTTAAAATGGTGCAATTACAGCTTTTAATCATCCAGGTTTAAATTAACAGCAGCAGTGAAGTGGCTGCGCAAATGTGTTCTCTGTAATGAACTGATATTAGAAAGCCAGCTTGGTGATCTCTCCCTCTCTCGGGCTAATTCTCCCTCCTCTCATTGTAAAATAACCTTTTGGTGTCATTTTCTTGTAGAGTCTTGAAGATGAAGACACAATATTGGAGCTAAATTAAATCCCCTTCACATATTTCTCTTCTTTCAAGCTGTAAAAATTGCTGGTATCAGTCATTCAATCTCTAGTGCTGACGCAACCACACTTGAGGAGAACATCTGGGGGCCCCAAGAGTCATTATAGGGAAAATAAAATCCTATATTACAATCAGTCAGCAATTAAAAGGCAGGATGCAGGAGGGCAAATCCTGCAAGATGCTGAGCAGGCTTGATGGGGAAATCAAATGTTAGACCTGTGATGCTCTGGGGCTCTTTTCTTCTCAGTTAAGTCATTTGAGAGGAGGTTAAAAAATTTCAACATCTGCCCCTGCCCAGAACAAATGGTCTTGGAAATACCTTGTGTTAATTTGAGTCAGTGCTGATCCAGAGGTCACAGGTTTCATGCCTACTGGCCCCATCTGCAGGGCTGTGCCAAACTTGCCTTGGCTTGGCAGGTCCCAGCCAAGCCTGGGATTCAAACAGACATGGTGTGATGAAGGCAACACTCAGCTCACCGTGTGAAGCCCACATGGTTATAGTAGGCTCAACTGGCAAGCCAGAGATGGGAAAGCTCTCTGCCCCTGGCATGGTTCTGACTTAGGAACACGATGGGTCAGATCTGCCCTGGGCAACAGTCATGGCCTTTCTCCCACACCTGGACCTCCACCTGCCCTGTTAAAAGCATCTTTCCTACAGAAGAGCCCTATGTCTACCAGACAAGATGCTGAGGAGCTCACTGCAGTGATGGAAGTGGGCAAAACTACAGACACGTGGCAAGTGACACTGTTGGAGAAAAATCTTTTCAAGACACGGCTGTTCTGAGATGGGTTCAAACCCAGAGCCAAGGAGAGGCCATTCTCCAGTGCCTGCCAAAGCTCTGCTGGTCTGCAGCCCCTTCCCCCTGCCAGCCAGCACGTGCAGCTCTGCCCCAACCCTGCCTTCGCTCTGTCCCTGTGTCATCCTCTGCACAGAGAGAGTCACAGCAAGCCAGAAACTGACCCAAAAGTTCCTCAAGACTCAGCTTCCAGCAGTGTCCCACAACTCGTGCTAGTGGCAGCACAGTGCTAGTCCTGATCACAGTGTTAAATGGCTTCACTTCTCAGCTGGATTTGCTTTGAGACTGCAAGAAAAGGGACAAGAACGTAAAAACAAAATAAAAAAAATAAAAAAAAACATTTTGGAAGTATTGAAAGATCTCTGTGTGGGAAATGACCACCATACAGAAGAGTAGATATGTGACTCTGTGTGTGTGGATGCCTACACTTGTGCCTCTGCGAGTGTAAGTCACAGCTTCTCCCAGAGCTGCTCATCCACTCCTGGGCTCCAGCCATTGTCACCAAACACAATTCCCTACTTGCATCCATAGTCCTGAGCACAGGATTAAAATCAGGAGCCCTCTGGAAAGAGAATTTCATCTCATTAGCACCAAACCTTCCTCTCCTTCCTGTTTACCCGAAAAGTGTGCAAACATACAGCAAGAGAGCAAGAGTCACGCAGCTCTCACGGCTGTGGCAGGCACTGCAATTACCTGGCATGCACATTAAGATTAATAAATATGAACTTTACTCATGTTTATACTGTCCACCTAAGATGGAAAAAACATGCTTTGCTACTTAATCAAATTAGAGCTATAAAATTATTTCCCTTTTAGAAGGTTCATTTCTGTTTGGTTGGCAATTAACGCTGATGATTGGAGTCCCATCTTTAAAGCATTTTGAAAGACAGAAAATGGTAGAAGTGCAACAGGACTTTAATGGAGTCATTGCACATATCAGGTAATAAAGCATAACAGACTGTTTACTTCAAGTACTCTAATTATTTGAGAGCTTTTTAAAAAACAGAAGACTGACATAGGAAAACTGTAATTTCATTTGAATTAATTTTTTAAAAGAAGCTGGAGAAACTAAACAAATTAAAAAAACAAAACCTGTTTTTTAAAATGTTTCTTTCCAATTCCTGGCAGCTAGGCCAGGCCCCAGGCAGACACTGAGGAGCTAATATTCCCTTTTGTTTTTCTCCAGCTTTTCTCTCTTGTGTGCAGGACAGGGATGACCAGTAGCACACTTGGTCTGCACACAACCACTCCTGCACTATCACCGAAAACATCTCAAGGAATCAATGCACCTTCTCATGGGTGAGGGTGCATTGTTCCACCCCTCTCTGAGCAGGGGACAAAGTCACTGTCATTGCCTCATCTAAGTGACACAGAAACCCCTTCAAAACCTTTAGCACAACCAGTAAAGCATTTATCAGCTGTACCTTAGTCTGGGACACAAGTCTCTGGTGGGGCAGAGTGCATCTCCCACAGCTTCCTTGCCTCTGCAGAACTAGCGAGGTTTGATTCCTCTTCTTTTCAAACCAGCACCAAAGCAGCAGCACAACTGAGGCAGGATGGGACTTCTGGAGGTCTCTGGTCCTCCCCTCTGCACAAAGGGTCCAGATTTAAAGTTAGATTATGTTTTCTGGTCTCATCATGCTGAGATTTTAATATCTTCAAAGACAGAGATGCCCATAGTCACCATTTGACTACAGCCACAGAGAAGACAAAATTACAGGGAAGAGACCAAAAGGCTGGTTCCAGCAAGAGGAAGCATGGCCAAATCCTGTGGTCTCCCTTGGCATGACTCAGTAAAGCCAGCAGTTTGGCTGGGGCCAGCCTCTCCCACACAGTGCTTACCCTGCTGTTTGTATCCAACCACACTGTTTCCCTGCCCAGCTGCCTGCAGTTTTGTGGGTTCTGCCCCATGGCCTGGCCAGCACTGATCTTAGCCTGTCCCAGCCCAGGTGACACCAGTCAGCTTGAACAATCTCAGCCGGGTCAGATCAGGGACCACTGTACAAGCAGTTGCCTCGGGATTAGGTCAAGACTTTTGTGGCCACACAAAGAAGAGGGAGGTGCAGAATCTGGCCCCAGATCTGGTGGCCTGGTTTCCTGAATCACAGCTGCTCCCCCATTTCAGTTTAAGTTGCTTCACCAACTGAGTCTATTTGCAAGGCAGTACAAGCCAAGACAAATTTGCCCCCAAAGTAATAACTTTTCAATTACCTTCGTTATGCCTTGCTCAACACAACAGCACAGCACCTCTTGAGGGAGCAGCTGAGTATTTCTCTCCAGGGTGCACATTTATTATTTTAAGAATCATTTAATTTTCCATCTGAACAAAAGGGGCGAATGTAGGTCCTGAATGACTCCAGGGCCCCGTTCAATACCTTACTGTGTTATCCATCACAGCAATTACATGTGGTAATTCATCTCTGAGAAACTTCAGTGCACAGATCTGAGAGCATTTGACGTATCTGGCATGGCTCCAAACTCTGGGAGCCCATGGAAAGAAGGGATCATGACTGGGAAATGTGCCATTATGCCCAAGAAACTCAGACAAAAGTTTTGGTAATGGGCCTTTGAGCATACCAACAACCTGAAGTCTGGCTTTCCAGTACCTCTTCCAAACTCTGGCTTCTCATAGCACACACACTCATACCTGCAAGTCCCTTTGCTGGGGCCAGTGGGATTAACAATATTTGTGTGGTGATGTTCTTCACAGTGGGTTCCTTGTTGGGTCTGACACTGAGAGAAATGTGACTAAATGCCAGCACAGCAAATAGCCCAGCAGAGACACCATTTACTCTCTGAGGTCTGTGTGTCTGTTACTCGCTGCGTGTCTGTAATTCACTGTCTCTTCATCAGTGACCTGTAGGGCTTAAACCAAAACCTACTGAGGGACGAATAGAAAAGTTTAATTGTGATTTCCATATCTAAAGGAAATACCAAGATAGCTCTGATCTTATAGCTGAGATCTTCCCATGCTTCCAGCTGCTTTCTGCTACCTTTATTTGCCTACCAGTTTCCACTTAGAAAAGGCTGCCTGGATTAGAGATGCTAATGTGGGCTGTGAGCTTGTCTTTGGCACAGATCTAGCCAGGATTTGGTATCCAGAATATTCTCCAGATTCTTCTTACCTGGCTGCCTGTAAATGATGTGAGCACAGTCCTGGTGTGTCCTCAGTGCTGGGCCTGAGAGGTGCACACAACTTCAGGGTGCTATTTCAGAAGCTCTCCCTGCTAACTGGGAGTGGGTGGGCTCCTGCCAGCTCCTCAGAAACACAAGAAACAGTCTCAAATGAAGCAACAGAGTTGTTGCCAGGCTCAGAAAATAATGAGAACCTCAGCTTGCTTCAAAATGCTCCAGCTACAGGTACATGCCTCATGCTGAGAGGCCACTCTGCATGGCTGCATCAAGTGCTGGTGACTGAGGACAGGAATCCCCAGACATTCCCCTCAGTGCTGCTGCCACGTGTGTGAGCACTCAGCAGTGATGAAAGCAGACTGCAAACTGGGCACACAAGTGTGTCCTGTGATCACACGTCTAAGGAATATCCCCTCTCCAGACCCCTGAGCCCATCACACAGGCAGACTGGAGGGGGGGGTCACCTGTCACCAGGCACAAGAAATGGGTGTTTCCTTGCAAAGTTAAAGGTTGAAAGTATTTTTCATTAGGTCACACTTGCCTCCTCATGGTTTTTCATTTTCCTGTCCTGTCCTGGCAGGTCACTGGTGTGAGCATCCTCCCAGATCCCAAGGAAAGGGTGGCTTGAGTCCTTACTAAAGGAAAAGGTGAAAGTCAGCCCCTGGGCTTCTATTTCTCCAAGTCCCAGGAAGATTAAAAGCAGTAGAAAGTCTGGTTACATGTTAGTCTGTGGCCAAGGGAAGCCAGCAGATTTTAGAAAAATCTTAAATTTAGAAATATTAATCTGACCCTCTCTTTTGACATTCTGGACCACACAGTTCAGAAAGTTTCACCCAGATATCCAAGGAGCAGTCCTGACTGAATGGACCATATATTTTTAGGAAGGTTTCCCATCAGTCTTCAGGCTGTAGAGCACGTGAAAACCTGAAAAGTCTTAGCACTGCTTCAACTTCAAGTATAATTCAGAACAGCCTGTATGGAGACCTCAATCTCCTCAGCCAGGGTACTTTGGCAGACACAGAAAGTCCTGCAGGCTGTATTGGAAAAGCCAGGTGAAAGCCTCTGAGATGCAGACTTGGGGAAGAAAATGCATTAAATAAGATGGTACTCACAGCCCAGGTGTGCCCAAAGCAAGACCCACCCATGAAGCTGTGGCAATTTGCATCCATCAGCACAGAATTGCTGCTGTGAGGCAGTGGGTTTCTTTAGTTTTCACCTGGACAGCCTGGTTTCTCTGTAGTCCTGCAGGAGCTGATTGAGCTCAAGGGGCAGCTGAACTCAGTGGGTGCTTGGGGACCAGCAGATCTTTTCCCTGAGCCCAACCCTTTTGCTGCATAAGTCCCTGAGACTGGTGTTGATCCAGTAGCATTTGCAGGAGTCCAACACTCGGGACAAACCCCAGAGAGAGCAGCAGAGCTCCCTTTGCCTTCATTTCTTCCTCATTGCCACAACTATTGTAAAACAGCATTTTCCTGGATACAGAACATGTCCAGGTATGAACCTGTTCCTGGCTCTCCTAATTTTTAAAGAGCAGAAAGCAAGGGGAATTGAAAGGGTAGAAATGACAAGCAGGTCTGCATAATGCATTGATGAGTTCTCCACAGAGCTCACAGGAGGTGACCTGGAAGTTTGGCTAATTGGAAAATCATCTCTGTCAGGTAAAGGGCTGCTCCTGAATTATCACTGCTCTGAGCACCATTACTAACAGGGGAGCAGAGAAGAGATACCTCAAGTGTTTGCATTCCTGGTTCCTCTCTTTTCTCTATCCAGCTGGTAAACAATTTATTTCTTTACAATTCCCCAAATTATCACAAATCTGGAAATGCCTGGCTGCTGTGTCATTTAGCAAACAGTCCCTCGTAGTGCCAAAAAAGCACGTGACACTTGGCTCCGTTTGGAGAGAAGCATGGCAATGCTCCCATGTTGTCATTATTCCCAATACAACCCCCTATCAAATTGTCCAAGGAATACAGCTTTTCCACAGTCCACCCGAGGTGGCACTGCTTTTTCTGGAAGAGTGTGCAACTGGGAGCCATCTCCTCTGTATGTAGGAACAGGAGCAATCCCCTCTCACCCTGCTGCTGCTCACCACCTGGTGTGACACTGTGTTTGTGGCTAGAGGGGCAAGAATAACTCTGAAACTGGGTTTAATTTGTAACCTGCACATTTTCTGCCTGTGATGAGGTCCCACATCCTCTGAAAAGTGCCACGTACCAGGTAACTGATGTCCTGTGCACCCAGCTCCTCCCACTGCTGAAGGTTTTGCTCTGTGTACTGAAACATTTGGCTGTGGTTTTGCAGCCAACACTTTGTTGTCTGGTACAAACCAGGATAGCACATTCAGGTGAAGGTTTCCCACACTCTCTTTAGGTACACCTTCTTCTCTCACCACAGTGCACTTCTGCCACACACAGTTCGTGGCGGCTCAGAGAGGGGGGTTGGGACACAGAGTCCTTCAGAGTGGCCATAAGAACATTTTTGCTGCCATACTTAAATCTGGTCAAGGGCTAAATCAGGACGTGTGCAGATTCAAAACATGAGGCATGTGCAGCTCTCATCTGCCTCTGTCTCCCTCTTGAAAAATAAAGCACTGAAGTTTAATTGAGTGGACTGTCAGCTGCAGGGGTGGCAGCAGGGTGAGTTGCAGAGCAAGGAGTTTATCAGATTTTTTAGCTGTGTGGGGTATGCTTTATCCAGGAATAACAGAGCATGTCAGCACTGCCAGACCCATGAAACAGGGAGAACCACTGTATTTTGTTAGCACTGACAGACCAAGGAGCTGTGTAGAGATGATGATCTCCCTGAGTCTTGCACAGATTAAGATGTGGTAGAGTGAACTTTCTTTCAGCTTCATGTCTAGAGGATGCTCTTTGTTTCCTTTTGCTGGTGATTGGACTATAGCCACTATAAACATTTGATACCATGCAGGGTACCCAGCATAACTAGAAAATAACATGGCTAATTAGCCTCATGGATTATTTTAAAGCTCCCTCTGGAATACCCTCATTGAACAGGGTTATATTTCTTCCCTTCCCCCTACAACAGATCCTCACTCTTAATTAAACTGGAAACCTGGCTGTGCCTGGCTCAGATGGAGTATTTTACCATTTATATTGTCTTTTCAGATAAAAGACACTACTGCTATTGCACGAGTGGAGAAGTAGCTGCTTTGTACATCTCCTTTGGGAGGCAGCAGCTCCAGCCCCTCAAACAGCAGCAGACCAAGGCAGAGGCAGAAATCCAAGAGCAGAAGCACTAATTTCCATGCCTTGTTTAGGCAAAACCATGCTGTCATTGATCCTTGATCCTTTCCCCTAATTGGAGGGGTTAAAAAATGAAAATTGCAGGTGAATGGGACTGAAGAGATGGGTTCAAGCACAAATCTCACAAGGACAGTGAGCTTCTCAAATAGTTTACTCAAAAATTATGTCAGGTGGTGTTTGGAACAAACAGGATGGCCATCCCTTCCAGACAAGGGTATTCCAGGCAATGGATAGAGTTAACAGCCGAGGTGGAATTGCACTCATCAAAATCCTCTGCCCCATGAGCTGATCAACAGATTTTTAAGGAACACAGAATCAAGTCCCTCCAGAGAGGGAGGGATCATCCCATGGATAAGACAAGATACTGGAGTGAAAACTCAGCCTTTCATCTGAACCAGCCCCTGATAAGACATTAATGTGGGAATTGCATTATGCTTTTTCCCCAAAAATATTTGTTTATTTAGATCATCAGTTCTTTAATGACTTGACCTTGTCCTTTTTTCCACATTGTCACCATTTGTCACCCCATTATATGCTGCGTCCACCCACAGCCAGAGACTGTGTCTGCCCCAAGACAAGCCTTGCAGAAGGCTCAGTGGCATCCTGGAGCCCTTTGTGCTACAGCTGGATTTGGTTTCCATGTTAGACTAGCAAGAATTACATTTGAATCACTTAACCGTACAAAATTTTCGTCTTCTCAAAAGCCATTTTCTTCTGACAGGCTGAATCCCTCCCCTGCGTCTCTTCTTACACTAATGTGGAGCTTTTCAGACAAAGGCTTCAAACTAATTGTGAACAGCAGCAGGTTAATATGATCAAAGGGGCTAATAGGCTTTCATATGTATTTACATGATATAAGCTCCCCAATTCAAAGACTGGATCAAGAGATTTGTGATAAATTGCGTGAGGATTACTTGTCTGCCTGTTGTGCAGCAGAGAACTTGTCTCTGCTCTGTTGGAAGAGTCAATGGAGTATTTGCCTAGGCTGGGAAATTGAAGCTTTCTCAATATCACCACCCAGCTTTCCTCAAGCCTTATAGACACAGGAAAAGCTGGGCAGTGGCATTACTGACCGAGATCCTCATGTAACAGAGAAACAACTTCAGCTGTGACCAGGCTTTGCAATGCTGGGAGGGTGCTCGCAGGCAGAGGCTTTCTGCTGAGCAAGGAACACCGAGGCAGACACAACAAGAGTGAGCAGAGGCTGGCAAGGAAGCTACAAACCAAGAAATGTGGGGGTTTTTAACTGGAGAATTGAGTGAAACTCTGTGAAATTTCACCTAACACAAGCAATAGCATCTTCTGGCTGTTTAAAATTAGTCAGGAAAACACCCTGATGGAGGGGATGCTGCTCTAAGCAGGGTCCAGGCAAAGCTTAACAGGTCTGTTCTATTTACCTTGTAGAAAAGTGAAACAATATGAATAGGACAAAATGAGAGAAGCCCATGACAGAAAAAAATAGCTTTTTTCTTTTTTAATAAGAGGCATCCAAATCTCCAAACTATTCAGGTTTCCTTTTCCCCTCATGCCAGTCCATCAGTAGAAGAGCAGTGTGGGAACACCATATTTTTTTCATTAAAATTCCACAAATCCTTCTCTTTTTCTTTTCCAGTTCTGAAGCAGAAAACAATTAAGTTTTAAACTCTCCAATGTTATTAGCTTGTAAAAACTGTTTAAATTGTAATATCTAGTTGTAGTGAAATCAAGCTGCACTTCGGTTTGACCTTTAGAGCTATATGAGAGGTATATATGTTATAAACTGTGGATTTGTTTTTGAATCAAAAGAGATGAAAAATAGAAATCACCCAATGCCAGCGTATGAATACAGGATAATTTGAGCCTCTTTTCCCGAGACAACATTGTGCTGAAATTGATATGTTTTGAAAAAGATTTTCATTTAAATCAAAATAGCCTTTTTTCATCCAAAACTGTAAAGCTTTTCTAGCCATCTCTATTAGGGGCACAGCTGATTATCATCTCCCTTCTCCTAGTATGACTTTACTGAACACAGTGGAACCCATTCCTGCAGCTGCTAGCTGTGCCTTGCAGCAATGCTGGTGCAGCAAAGGGGGAGAGTGGGTTTGAGGAGGGGGGGAAAGGGTCCCAGTGCTGGCACTGTGGCTTTGTAATCTCCCTTCATGTCCCCTGTGTCTCAGTTTTTGACCTGTTTTTATGAGAAAGAAGACAAAGGAGGGCATGGGGACAACAATACACTGTTACTATTGTGACCTTCTGGATCTGCAGAGCTTTGTAAAGCTCTGCAAGATCTCCCCAGGAAAGATGCTGCTTAACAAAGCCTTTGCATGGCCTTTTTATTTCACCAGCAGATTTGTGGTTTGGTTCCAGAATAGCGCTGTCTCAAAAGAGAAAAATAGTCTGAAATTTGTCATCTCTTTAGAAAACAGAGAAAAGAAGAAAAGTGAGAAGGAGGGGAAGATGTGCTTTTCTGATATCCACACTGCATGGTCCACAGTGCTCCACAGTCCAGCCTCAAGTCTACCCAGCATCCTGCTTGGGCAGAGGGTGTTAGGCAATGAATTCCTCTTCTTCTAACACAATTGTAATTTCTGCACAGAGATACATAACCTTCAGACACGAAAGCCCATTTCCTGGAAACTGGGAGCACATCAAACATGCTGATCTTTTTTGGAGAAAAAGAGAGAGGGGGACATGTCCTGGGAGGTAGGGAAGAGACCAAAGCCAGTAGGATGGGAGCCTTGGTGTCAAACAGTGTCTAAAATATCCTCTTTGCATCACGTTGGTTCTTTAATTGTCACCAACCACGGAGGAACTGATTGAGCCCAGCAAGGGTCCAGAAAAATAGATAATTTCTCGCAGGCATCTAAAATTCATGAACGCGGTGGTGGTCCTGTCACACCATTGCTGTGTTGTTCCATGGCCCAGAGTCTCCCTTGAAGGGCAAAAATATCAGGGGTAATATTTTTTTCCTGAGAGTGGAATACATTTGTTAATGTTAATGCACGGCTCACACTTCAGGCAGATCCTCACGGACGGGCCGAGAACTCGCCTCAAACCGCGTGTTGCAAATTAACTCTTAATGTGATGAATGCATTAAAGGGCTGTAAGGCCTGAAGGATGTGCTCAGAAACCCGAAGTCCTGATTAAGGGCTTGATTCAGAAAAGCTTTACGCACCATTTACGCAGGTTTCTTTATTGGAAGTGTTACTTGGAAAGAGCTCTTGAGTGGCTTCTTGTCAGAGAAATGGGGTTAGGAGTCTGGACACGCAGGCTCACACGTGTGCTTGCAAGCATATGTACTTGCAGAGGCAAGGAGAGGGAGTGGACACACGCAGAGACCCACAGGCACTCATCACACACTCCTGCCACCCGTGGCTGCTGGCCCTGAGCTGCCCATGAGGCTGAGCTTTGTGGGGTGCCCGATGGTCCTACTCCAGACTCAGAGCCTCAGGCATTGCTCCACCCACAGCCTTGGTCCTGCTCATGGATGTTTCCTTGCATGGCTACTGCAGGCTGCAAAAGGGCCAGAGACTCTCCAGCCATGGGGCTGCCTTTGCTCAGGGCTTGGGGCAGCAAATCCTTCTGTGCTGGGCTGGGCTAGGGGAGAGTGAACTTTCTTCTCAGTGGCTGGTCTAGGGCTGTGTTTCGGATTTGTGCTGGACACAAGACTGACAATACAGAGGAGTTTTTGTTATTGCTGAGCAGGGTTTGCACAGAGCCAAGGCCTTTTCTGCTGTTTGTACTGCCACACTGAAGTGAAGGATGGGGATGGGGGGAGGCTGGGAACAGACACAGCCAGGACAGACAACCCAAACTGACCAAGGGGATATTCCAGACCGTATGACATCCTGTTCAGCATATAAAACTGAGAGAAGAAGGAGGAAGGGGGCGATATTTGGAGTGATGGTGTTTGACCTCCCAAGTCACCATTATGTGTCATGGGACCCTGCTCTCCTGGACATGGCTGAACACCTGCCAGCCCATGGGAAGCAGTGAATGACTTCCTTGGTTTGCTTTGCTTGTTTGAGTAGCTTTTGCTTTCTCTATTAAACTGTCTTTATCCCAACCCACAAGTTTTCTGGCTTTTTCCCTTCTGATTCTCTCCCAGATCTCACTGGTGGAGAAGAGAGTGAGTGGCTGCAAGGGGCTCGATGCTGGCTGGGGTTAAACCACAACACCTCAGAGAGGAAAACCTGAGTGGGACTGATGAGATGGTGCTGAACCAGGCTGGGGTTGGAGAGAAAAACCATGAGAAATTATGGAAAATACTTCCAAGAGGAAAAGCTCTGGGAAACAATCCATGCTGTGTGGGACAGGGAGGTGTGGATGGGATCCCTTCCCTTATGCTTCATCTATACAAATTTAGGGGCTTCACATTTACAAATGATTCAGGCATCTCATGATGCAGGAACTGCACTGGAGCATCCCTGGCAGGATTTTATCTCAAGAAAAGAGAGGTGGGAGTCAGCTGCACTGGTGGGGTGGTGCTATCTGGGCTGCTGGGCACAAACAGCATGTGTCCCCAAGGGACTGTGACCAAGGCTGTGTCTGCAACCGGAAGGGACAAACCAGCCTGCCAGCTCTGCTACCTGGGCTCCTGGTTGGGGAAAAATCTGTCTCTTGAGGAGGTAAGATGTTTAATTTCCACACTGGCTGCATGAAAGGAGATATACAGAATTTTCTATATCTCGCAGCTCTATAGAGAGCAGCAGTCAGAAAATTGCTGGAGGATAAAAGATAATTCATATTAAACATGTCATTCCAGGGGGATCTGGATGAATCAGATTTTAAGTGACACCCCACGCTGATCATGACAAACATCCCACATGCAAAGCAGCCCCAGGAATTTTACAGCCTTTACTAGAATATCTTGCACTGTGAAGCAAGGAGTTTGCTGAGCTCTGAGCAGTGGGGTAGTGCTGTGCTCCACTCTGTTTCTGCCCTGTGCCATGGATTGAAGGATAGCCTCAATAACAGCTGCTCTTGCACCAACACTGCTGACACTGTCAGAGTCCACAACCTCCAGGCAGCATGTTCAGGACATGTCCTGCCTCTGCACAAATCCCTGTCACCCTGTACCTGGTTTAAATTGGTATCCTGCTAGTTTCAGTGAGGATGCTGTGAGATGCAGTGAACAAGTCACCTTACTAAAACCTTCATGATTTCATCCTCCTCAAGCCTTCTCCTCTCCCTGCTAAGAATCCCAGCCTTTTTATTATCTTCCTAAGGCAGCTCTCCCATCTCCTGCACTACTTCAGTCTTCTCTGTAGCTCCTCTAAATATTCTACACCAGTGCAAAGACCAAGGCTGTCCCCCGTGCTCAAGTGCATCCCCAAACCCATAGCAGGGCTTGGACTCAGGGTCTCACCACCCACCTCCAGTGCCAGCTTCTTTGAACTCAGAGCGTGGCAGGCATTGTCATTGGCTCGGGCAATAGGAACAGACCTAGTCTAGACCTTCAAGTTCTGAATTATCTTACATTTTATACCCTATATTCCCTAATGCACAACTACAATGTGCTCTCATGTGCTGAAGGGAAAGGAAACAGAGCAAGCTGCAGGATCTGTCCTCTGCATTTCTCCCCACATGCCTGGATGTGCACAAAACCAGAAGCTCTTTTCATCAAAATTTAGTGATGACATCTATCCTGATTTTAATTATAACGTGCTGCTGTGAGTCTGCTGTTAGCAGGATAGAATAATGACCTGTTCAATCCAAGCAGTCTGCTTGATCCCAGAGATATTTAATAAGGCACCAGCAACTGTACCTGAAATCATCACATTAGCTTTATGGCAACATCCCTCCTCTCAAGATGCTGCAATAATAAGCCCCTGTTCAACAGGAGGGGGGGTTTATTTGAAGGGCTTGAGGAAAATAATGGATTTTTCTAGGTTTAATCTCGGCATTTTTTGTTATCAGCATCTGCCTTGGTCTCACAGCCAGTGTCTGCCCCAGAGCCCTGGCACAGTGAAGGGGCAGCTCTAGGTGGCTCACAAGTTGCACCCACCGCAGTCGTGTCTGACCCTGAGTACCAATAAGTGAAAATGGAAAAAAGAGGAGAAACAAGTAAAAGGATAGCAAATCAAACAAAAACAAACAAACAAAAACCAGTGATTGCTCATTTATGACACTAAGAGTGTCTAATGTTTAAATGTTCTGTCAGAAACTTGCTCAGCAGGCAAATATGGGGAAGCAGCAGCCAGGAGTGGAGCACTGTTCAGGATGTAATTCCATGTGCCAGGAATGATACCACACAGCCCTGCTATTCCTTAGCACCCTATTAGGTCTGTCCAAGGCAGCTCCCATTTGGGGTGCAGAGTTTCTGAGGAGCCAAGAGAGCAGGACTGAGCCAGAAGAGAGGTTTGCCTGGACGAGGAGTGATCCCCACATCTTTGTTCTGTGCAGCCAGGGCTCAAGGTCCCTGTCTTGCTCTCCTCTGCCCATGCAACTGGAAAAAGAAGAACCTGAACAATGGCAAAATGAAAAAGACAAATTAGTTTCCCAATGCTAATTGTAATAATAACAATAAAAATAAATTTTAAAAAAATTGAGTCTGGCAATTTTTAAGTAAACCCCAGATTTTTGAAGAAGGAAGGTTATGTTCACTTTGAGAATGTACAAGGTGAGCAGGGCAAAACTGGAGGGCTTCTCCTGAGAGCTTGTTTACAAAGCTACTTTTTTCCATCTCTTTTTTTCTGGCAGAATAAAGCTGCAGTTTAATCACTGTTTGCCGAGGAACAGCCACAGGAAGCTCTGCTCCCAAGAGCAACAATCAGAGACATTCAATTTTGAAGCTGCCAGTCAACAAAAGGGCATGAAGTTATTAGCTCTGAAGGCTCCATTACCTGCCAGTTCAGACCCCAGATACCATCTTTCATAGATTTTTCTGGGGATTCCCATTTTGATTACAGCTAGAGGCCAGATTGCTGCTAGGTGGTTTCCAAAACATTTCCAGAGGTATAGGAAACACAAATTAATGTTCTGATTTAGTGCATTTTGTTAAAAACAAGCATATTAATAAAGTAACTGTGCACGAGGGTGTTTCTGTCCAGGTATGTGAGTTCTTTTAAGGCAAGCAGATGAAACGTATAATGATGGGGAATTCTGTGGGCAGATGGGGCTGTTTTGTTTCCCGTGTCCCCTGTGGTCCCCAGTTATCCCCCAGAGCATCCCCTCCTCAGTCAGGGGATTCTCCTCAGTTCCCAGGGCAGGCTGACGCCAGAAGTGCCCTTCTGCAGAGGATGGGTCTGCAGGGGCAGGACAGACAACACCTCATAGGAGCAGCAGGAAAGGTCTGACTTGAGCATTGAAGAGAAAATAAATAAGGGTTTGCTGCTTAATCCCTGCTTCAGCCAGGACTATTTCAGATTTTTCAGTTTAAGCTGCATGAGGATTTATCTCTCAGAGAACACTTTGAACACCTTAAGAAAAATGCAGGCAGAGGCCACAAAACGATGGTGTCAGGCAGACAGAAGTCAGCAGATAATGGGGTGAGGAGTGAGAGACGGATCAGTCCCTGTCCATCTGCCTGTCTGCCTATAAAAGTAAGTGGATTAAATGAGGAAAGTGAGCAAAATCCCCTAGAGTGGCAAATAAGGTTTAAACTTGGTAGCTTTAGTACACTCCCCAGTCTTGGTGGTTAATAGACATAGGGGCCATTCTAGTACATTCCTCTTGAAGTATTTCCCATCATTTTTATCTTGAGTAATCACAGGTTCCCTGATCCCAAACCCTTCCCTTCACAGCACAGCATTAATAAGAGTTTCTGAGCTGCAGGAGCTGCTCAAAGCACAGCCTCCCAGCTGAAGTGCAGGGTTGTCATTTTACAATTTGCTCGTGGGTAATGGAGTAAACAGAACAGAGTCCATGTAGTCATTATTTAAAAGGAAAAATATCTGTATTTATGGGCCAAAAGGAACGTGCTCACAGATATCCTCTACTGTGAATCTCTGCATATCAGAGCCAGATGATGCTGAGCAGCTGAATGCTAGAGGTAGTTAACAAGTGGTGGTGGCATCTGGACAAGATCAGAGAGGAGGGTAAGGATCACAAGGAATTGTTGCATCACCACACTTGACTCTCCCACACTGTAGGGCTGCCTCTCAGGACTTCAAACAGGATAAATTCACAGGGGGTCCTTCCTCTGCTTTTCATGCTGCTGGGAAGGAGGAACAAAATCTCCAGGGAGCCATATGGAGATGGCACCAAGCCTGAAGTCCTCCTCATACTCTGACAGACCCCTTTCTCTTTCCAGTGCCCATGGAGAAGTTTGAGGAACAGACAGGCCAGCACAGCAGGACAAGGACAAGGCAGCACCTGGGTACAGAACAGCCTCAAACCACCACCATGAATCTCAGCACTGAAATTGGCTGCTCTGGCCTCCATGCCCTGGGCAAAGCCTCACAAAAGCCTCCTTTGGGACCTGGGAGAAACTCTGACAGCACCACCAAGCATTACAAAGCATCTGAGAGCTATAATCTAGCCTTGCTGACACATTAGGCAGAGCTGGTATCCAATTTATCTCTACTAATCCGCTCCTATATAGGTCTGTAAGATAGAAATCTCCAAAATGAAGGGAGAGCTGCCAGAAAGCTTTTGAATTGACTGTGGGTTGTTCAACTGTTTTAGCACACTATCATCCTAAATTGCCTGCTGCTCAGTGCTTGCGCCAGCTGCCCTAATGGCACTTCTGTACCACGCAGAGCTAGAGGCTGCATCCTCCTGTGTTTATGAGAAACCAGGACATTATGTGAAGGGAGAATAAAACATCTCCAAGATCAGTTGTTAGCACCAGGGATGTTTTATTTGCCAGTCCATGGGAAAAACTTTGGATGAGCAGTAGGGATGCCCCCGGGGCTGAGCAGCCAGCCATACAGTCATTGCCAAAGGCTG
Organism: Lanius collurio; assembly: GCA_020086605.1. Classification (NCBI taxonomy): domain Eukaryota; kingdom Metazoa; phylum Chordata; class Aves; order Passeriformes; family Laniidae; genus Lanius; species Lanius collurio. The sequence goes on from JACBWW010000019.1 coordinate 15,220,453, forward strand.
GGAGTGAGCCCTGGATCGTGAATTCATGGAGCTGATAAAACACTGTTGGCAGCAGAAGAAGGCTCATTTAATGGGGTTTGGCCATGGTTTGGAAGGATCTGCACCAGCATAGCCTTTAACTGCCATTCAGAGGCTGAGTTTTGAGAATAATTTTCTTTTGTTTTCCAGTTCAGGGAAGAAGACATTTCCCACCCCTGCATGGGGTCTGTCCAATGGCCCTGCAATGGTCAGAGTTCCCAAAAAACCATCCCAATCACTGGCTTTATCAGAGAGCAACATTGCTAAGACCTGGAGATATAGTAGTTTTCAGGATCTTCCCTCAAACCAATCTTCTTTGAAAATTTTTATTAGGAGACAAGTAGGAGCCTGGCTTCTGGATGCCCGTTTGCAGCCAGGGATATAAACAAAGCTATTGAGTCAGAGAACTGCTGGTTTTTTTTCTGAAACTGGCAAAAATGAACTGTGAAAACTCTTGTTTTGAAACACATCCATGATGAAGGAGGCAGTGAGGAAGGGAAAACCACGCAGGCCCTTCTTGTACAGGGAGCAACAGGTCTTCACTTAGACTGAGTGGGGGGTGCTGTGGGTCAGCTTGGAGCAGGATCAGAGTGACTGACTCAGTGGACAGCTCAAGACCAGCAAATCCCTGTGGCAGGATGAGCAGATTCTGCTCTGCAGACATGGCTCCTCCAAGTCTCATTCTGCCTGTGTGGTTGTCACCCACTTCCCTGCTAAGCCTGGCCAGACCATGCAGAAGGTTAGAACTGGGGCTCTGGGAGGCAGACCAATACTCCCATCTTGCTTCACAAAAGGTATCATGCCACAGCTGTGGGTGGGAAGGGGTGATCTTCCAAATCATGATGAGGAAAAAGATAAGTCTGTGTTGTACCCCGTGGTCTGATGTGCTGGGCTACAAAGGCATCCCACATCCTGGTCGTGGGTTGCCAAGTTTTTGTTTCCTGCAGCCCTCAGCCTTCCTCTAATTCTTGTCTCAGTTAAGCCAGAGCACATTTTAACAGGAAGACATACGAGAAAGCTGCAGTAGCCACAAGGAGCAAGCCAATGCCTTCATATATCTCCTGTGAGATCCCTCCTTATGTTCACATATTATTCACAACACCCCAACTTACCCAGATCAATCATTCTCAAGCCTCTGGTGTCTGGTCAAAACATGGGGCCTAGGGATAGCAGCAGAGACAACTTCAACTCACAGAATATTTCATTAAAGTGGTACCACAGAAGGATGGTGTCTCTTGCTGCAGGGATTGCTCGGCGCCAACGTGTGAGAGCCACAGAGCGCCCAGCCCCGTGTGCTGCTGCACAGAATTGATGCATTATGTTATTTCAGAGGCTGTTGTAGTGAAGAGGAAACAAGAGTGTCACATTAGCAGCAAAGGCGGGTCATCAGTGTAATAATTGAGTACAAGATCTATCCAGTGGGGGGGTAATAGAATAACAAGCAATCAACAGCAATACAGGAAGAATAAATTAAGCAGCGTGTGTCTGCTTTCATCCAGGCACAATTAATGCCGTTAGTCCTGAGAGATGATCTGGCTTTCTGCAGAGAACTTGTGAGACAGGTAACTGTGCCTGCACCCAGAATGCAGCTCCAGGCCCCACTCAGCCCCTGGGGCACACGGGTGCACAGGCACATGGTTACACTCCCCTGGATGTGCCTCCCCTCTGAATGTTCCCCTGCCCACCTGAGACAACCCAGCAGAGTTTTGCCTGAATCACTCATTGCAGCAGTTCTTGGGGGAGACCCTCAGGGACACAGAGCTATGGATGTCCATCAGCTGGTAAAAGACTGTCAGCACGACCAATAAAGCTATGGTCAAAAAGCTCTGGGTCAAATACCAAAACCCAAGGTATCCAGAGCTCTGAATTTTATCCCCAACTTGAAAGCAAATATATTGTTCACAGGGTGGAACAACCTGTTTACAGCCTCTTTGCTCCCAGCCGAACAGTCAAATTGCCTTTTGCCTGCAAGTTATATTTGTCACCTTATAAATTAATCACTTTCAGGCTGTTCCTCAGCTAAGGCTGTTAAGATCTGGAGAGTCTAGGACAGTTTAATCTAGAGTAAACAACTCTGCAGGAGCTCTTCTTATTTCTGCCTTGGTTTTCTTTTTTCCTCTATCACAGAAAAAAATTGGTTGCATTAATACTTTCCTGATGTTTCCTCTCAGGAGAAAAACTTCAAAGTGATTTCACAGTCTAGCTCACTCCTGAAAAGAAATAAATCGTGAAGTCAAAGAGGCTGGTGGTGGAGTCATGGAAGGGATTGTTAAAAAAGCTGTTTCCAGCCTTCTCCTTCCTGCCTCACTGATTAATGCAACAAAGGAGGAAAAAGGCTGCAACCCAGCGCACACAGCCCAGGGACCTCGTGGGCACAAGGAACAGTGGGGCTGGGACATTTCTGACAACAGACAACCGAGGCACTTGTGACAGCAACACAGATCATCCCCTCACCCCACAAAATAAGGAAAGAGGACCCAATTTTTAAAATTATTTCAATCTCTCACAAAGGAAGATGCCCTGAGCAAAGTGACTCAATAAGTGTTTGCACTCCATGACTTGGAGAAAAGACACTGGGTTAATCAGGCTATAATTTGGAGAGTGGGGTGTAGGATGGAACTGGTGGATGTGGGAGCAGCCCGTTTGGTCACAGGTGATCTTGTGAGTAGGATACTCTGAAGAAGACCGAAAGTTGCCTTTTGTTGTGAGCCAGAACCACCAAAGGGCTGGGCTATGAGAAAGCTTTATGATAACAGCTCAACAAATGGGCTGAGCAACAGCAGGGCTGAGGCAGAGGCTGCACTGATTAGTGTACTGTCAGTGCTGAGGCCTCCCACACAGACAGCTCTGTCTGCCTTCCCTTCCTTCACACACTCAAGGATGCCACATTCATTAGTGTGTGTCTGAGCTCAGCACCCTCCATCCCTCACCCAGTGTCCTCTGCCTGTTTGTTCAAGTTTAATGCCAAGGCAAATAATCCTCCTACGAGGCACTTTTTCGCACTCCTAGTGAGAAGCTCTGTGCTCTGGGTTTAAAGAAGCAACCCTCATTGCTACTTCATCCTCAAGAGGGCTGGGGATGGCAGAGTCAGAGCTGGCTGCCACGCTTTTCCTGCACTGGGGGATGTGTGACTTCAAGTGCTTCAAAGAAACATCATCACCACCTCCAGGCAATGCTGAGATGCCTGCAGGGAATATTTCCTCCCATCTAATAGCTGACTGACTTTGGAAAGGGTGAGCCTGGTCCTTCATACTGCTATGGTTTGGACTAAACAAGGGGTTTGAGCCAAAAGTCAAAAGGAGCTAAAGAAGGGTTTTGAGCCAAGGCTCTGAGGGCTCATTGCTTAGTGGAGAAATACTAATGCTTTTAAAGGGATCATGCAGCGAAATTCCCATCTCTGCCCAGCATGGCCTGGGGAGTCTTATGTGCTGCATAAATGGAGTGGTGACTGTTTGAAAATCCTCCTGTCCCAGCAAGAAAAAAGGAAAGGGGACATGTCCACCTGTCCATGGGGTGCAGAGACACCAGGGCTGGAGGCAGCAGGGGAGTCCGAGCACTCAGCACCTGTAGGGCGCACACTGAGGGGCATTAGTAGTGCTCAGCAGAGCTCTGTGAGTCTGCAAAGCTCCCTGTAGACCAAGACCACCTTCTATTCACCTCCATCCTCCTTTTACTCAAGTAACATCCAGAAAGTGTAAAATTATCTGTCTCCCTCAGTCACTGCCCTGCCGCATCCATCTCCCACCTGGGAACGGTGTGAATGCTGCTGCTGATATGTAATTTCACAGACAATCCTCAAAAACATTCGCCCCTGGAGTTCTGAGATGGATTTGGGTCAGTCCCAGGGAGATTTTTACTAAGGGAGCTTCAGAGTCCCCTGCCCCAGTCCTCATTAACAGAGGCTGCAGCAAGCCTCTGCCGCAGTGCCAGGGAAGCCGAGGCAGGAGGGGCCCAGGGAAGCCAAGGCAGCTGCCTCCCCCAAACAAATCCAAGGGTTTTGGTACAGGCAGAGCAGCATTTTGAAGCCAAGATGGTGCAGGGGCTTTGGGGTAGCAGGGAAAGAGCAGGATAGAAGAGAGAAGCTGGACAGAGAACAAGTGTGCTTGGGGATGGTTCAGCCAAGATCCTGGAGAGACGTGAGGGGGGACCAGGAGCCAGGGCAGGATGGATTCAGGAAGCAACACGCTCAGAGGATGCTCTGGCATTGTTTCAGCATCCCAGTCTCCTAGAAAAGATCTGCAGTAGCATCCCAATGGTTAAACAGCAGCCAGGCTCATTTCCTCGCTCTGATGTGTCTTTATGTAAGGGAGCCCAGGATGCACAGCATGTGCTGGGGATCTGGAGGTGGGAACCCCTTGGAAATGAACCGTGCTTTCCTCTGATTGCCACCTTCAGCAAGAAAATTGTCCTTTCAGTTCTAATTAAAAAAAAAAAAAAAGGAGAAGATCAATATATGTGTGTATATAGATATAGAAAGCAATTGCAGCCCCCACAGAGTGAAAGGAATAAATAAAGAAGTGGGAGAATGATTCAGTAGCAAAGGCTGGTTATGTGCGTGCCCATTAGCAAAACTTGGAGAGGAACAGGGCTAATGACACTGAAATAATAAAGTCATTAGAGTGAACAGCCAGAGCCGGTGCTTACACCTGTAAGTGCTGCTGAGTCTTTGAGTAGATTAAGTTCATTTCAGTGACCGCGGCTGCCTCTTCTAAAGTAATTATTGACAGATCCATGAGCTGTTTGCTTTGCATTTAGTGATCAATTAGTATGCAAACACTCTCGCCTTCTCAGTTAGGCCTGTGGGATGTTTCTGTAGTTAATTATTTAAATACTTAGGTGACAGGATAACGGATTTCAGGAATTTTGTCGTATTTAAAGCCTGACTGTGCCTTGTGATGTGGAAACAATCTGACTCTCATTTTAAAATTTCCATCCCAGCAAGAATTTGCTCAGCTAGAGAGGGGAAGTATCTGCAGATGCGTCATTGAGAGCATGCAATAAAATGGAGCATTAATGCAGTGCTCTGAGCTGGGAATGTGTAGATGGGGAGAGCTGGTTTGAGGGGGAGGAATAAAGGGGATGCCAGGAAAACTAGGAAATTTCTGACTCAATGCTGCAGCTAGTAAGGATTTTGAGGAAGCAGCCACAGGAGAAGACTTGGACGTGGTACTTGTAAGAAAAGGATCCTGAGCAGGGTCAAATACAAAAACTAAGTATAAATACAGAAAAACTTAGCTCTGTTATTCCCTGCTTGCTGCCCCAGGGTGATGGTCTTTGAGGGGTTTTGAGCATGGCCAGTGTCTGTCCCTTAGAGCATGCCAAGCACTGAGGGACAGCAGGAGCTGTGACATTCAGCTGCTACCCCAGCATCAAAGACCACAGGTGTGACAACAGCCAGGACCATCTTGTCAGGCAGGGATAAAGCTGCCCAGACCCAGAACTGTCCCTCTCAGACTGCCTTGTCTGGCAGAATCTCAGTTTTAAAAAACAAAACCTCTGCCCACTGTATTTGTGGTTGGAAAGGAAGAACCAACAAATGCAGCCCAGCAGCACTCATTGTAAAGATGAGGGTGCACTGGATGCCTTGGTCAGTGACTCACAGGTGGCTTGGCCAAACCCCAGCCCCTGAGATATAACCCATGCCAGTGCGACTGACTGCAGGAATCTGTTCTTTGGGAAAGGGAATGGTGTCTCATGACACCACCTTGGGTGGAGCTGCTGCTGTCAAAGGGGGAACTCAGCCTTAAACACCTGTTATGGAGAGACCTCAGAGAAGAGTTGAAAGAAGCCACATGATGCTGAATCACCATCTGCAGCCCCATGTACATGGCCATTTCCCTGTGTCCCTGCCCAGGTGGAGCTGGTATCCATGCAATGCAGATCAATGCACCTGCAAGTCTGTCCTGCATCTCTCTCCTGGAGTGGACATTCAGGAGATTCTGCTCCATGCTGGCAAATTGCCTCTGGCCCTGGCTTACGAACTCTGTGGCCCTCAGTCTCTTCCCAGTGCACTGGGATGGGTTTCTCACCCACATACCAGCAGAGAACTGCCATCAGCTAACCCTGGACCCTGGCAAAGGCCTGCATCCAGACAGTGCTGTGGCTGGCAGGGGTTCCCCTGTGCCAAATGACGTGGCAGTGTGAGCCACCAGCCAGTGGCGCCTCAGGCTCTGAGCTTCAGGTCAGCCAGCTCCTGCTGCAAGCCTTGCTGTCCCTATGACCTGGATGATGGGATCTGGCAGGGGAAGGATCCACTCTGTCCATGAGAGAGCAAGGTGGGGCCATGCAGCCCCACACCACAGCCCTCATCAGCCACATCCCAGACAGCCGCAGAGCTCCTCTCCCCCCCCAGTCAGATGGATTAACATGGCGAACCACAACCAAGCAAACTCTCTGTATTCCATTATCCATCTCCTAAACCATCCTGTCCTCCAGTACAGCATTCTTTGCAGAGCAAAACAGCATTGATTTCAGTGCCAGTTTTCCAGCCCTGTTATTTATTTAGCATGAAAAGGCGTTTGCACGCTTCTTCCCTCTCTGCTTATCAGTCAAGGGATGTTTACACTGTGAAAAGCATCTGTTAAGACAACAGCATCTTTCTCCATAGTAATTTATTGTCCTCAAAAAAAGAGTGGGGCAGTTTAGTATCTTGTTAACGAGTCTGTCAAACTGACTGTGATGGCTGGGGAAAAATACAAAATAAAAAACTGAGTTTATATTGAAATCAATGGGAGTCTAACTACATTTTTAAATGGCATTTTTCCCATTGGATGTTGATTAAGCTGTCAGACTTAATAGGTCTGTCCCAGAAAAAAAATATATCTTCAATAAATAAACGGCCTAGATAAATACATTAATAACTGGAATGTACTGAAGACTCCTCTGCTGGTACTTGTTACCTTTTTTTTCTTCTCTCTCAAGTTTACATAACTGTCTGAGAGCTAAAAAGCATTTAATTCTCTCCTAACATATGGCCATTAAGTAGGATTTACTGTAAAAAGTGCTTTCTGACATGTGGCTAATGAAGTCTGTGTATGTCTCAGGTCTTTAATACGCTCTTGAACGGCAGCCGCATTTCCTACTGCTGAGGACGGAGCAACAGTCTGCCTCTGCTATCTTCCAGCTAATTTGGCAAGTTTGAGGTGCTCCTAATCACTTCTTCTTCCCTGGTCACAAGTCCCCATCCCTGCCTTTGGAGGGGACCTGGGACCAGCGTTCCCAGTCAAGCAAGGAGCTCATGTGCTGGCTCCCAGGAGGAGAAATGTCATGGAGCAATTTGGGCACCTTTAGGACCTCCTGGGTCCAGGACTTCCACAGTCACAGCAAGGCCAAGACTTCAAGAAGAAAGTCATCAGTATGCATAAAATAAATGGTTCTGTCCTGACTTTTTGTCCCATGACTTGGCCTTCTCTCATTTTTCTGTGCAAAGCCTGGATGGGAAGAGGATATCTAGACACAGAGATATAAAACCAAATCTTTACTTTCTCTGGGTTTAAGTAGCAGCAGACATCCCTGAATTTGCTGGAATGACCTTGGAGAGACAGTCATGGCTGAGCCTTGAGTTTTGCAGACTCTGTGTCCGTGCCAGTACATAGCTGTTCGTGCAACAGGCTCAGGACACAGACTGCTCACCCTTCAGTGTTTGTAGGGTCTCCGTTCCCCTCATTCAGGGTGTTTGGGACTGCTCCATTGACATGTGGATCAGTGATGCTCACTACCAAGATGTCTTCCCAGAAAAAAAAAACATTTTCCCAGGCTCTGTATAATTCAAACAAGCCACTTACTGAGCAAGCACTTGGTAGAGTTACGTGCTGCCAAAAGCATTGTACCTGCTAAGCCCTCTCTCCTAGGACCTCAGACTCTCGGGCAAGGATCTTCATGGACTCTTCCTACGAAAGGCAAGTACTCTTTCCCACAAAGAGCTGCTCCTTGCTCCTCTTGCAGCAGTTTCTCAGCAAATAATTCTTCTGGATGAAGTAAATGTCTTTGTTAATTCTCCTCTCTGAGTGACACATAAGGTCCCCCCTGAGGCCCATCGGCCACTTTTGGGGGTGTCAAGGCTGGATGGAGCTCATGAATCCTGCTGTCAAGAACAGCCAGCCAAGACACCCCATCCAGAGATGCTCATTAACACCCGACCATTCCCATTAGAGCAGTGGTGACTGTAAATCACAGCAAAAATAGAAACTCCCATGGAGCAGGGAGCATCTCTCCTTGGCAGGGCTGATTAGTTCCCTGGGATGAATGGATTGCCGTGGGGCATTGGGGGTCCCATGTCACAGGGCTCGGAGAGGTGGCAGCCCCCCCTTCCTCCTCCCTGCCGGGGCTGAGCTGCCATTGATACAACTAAGTAGAGTTACTTAAATATTCACAGACTCCTTCCCCCATGGTGTTTACTAGGAATTTACATTTCCACAAGTACTTTGATTTCACCACATTTCCTTTCATTCTTCCCCCAGGGAAGGGCCACCAGGGGAGGTTTCTTCTCCTTTGCTTTCCAGCAAAGCTTTAAGCCCTCCCATTTCAATTTGGAGTGTTTCCTTTTTCCCTTTCCTCTCTTCGCTTTTCTTCAAAGAAAGAAAGCAAAGAGACAACAGAGGGGAGATGAAGGAGAGCCACTAAAAACACCAAAGTCCTCCCCCGCCTCCAAAAAAATGCCACAAAATACCCCCCAGCATTCCTGAGCGTCCAAGGCTGATGAAAGAGAAGGTCTCTGCAAAACTTCCAGAGCTAAATCCATTGCTTGAAAACGCTCATGAAAACTCATTCCTGTTTTACACCTATCTTTGCCGGACACCCCGCCATGGCTGCTACTCTCCAAAGGGATGTGTCCTTTTCCCATGCTCCCGAGATTCCCACCTTTCCTGGCAGGCAGCAGGCAGTGTTTGGAGGCAGAAGAGCTCCCGCTTGCCGCCAGGCTCGCTGGCACGGCTTGTTGGCTGCCAAGCCAGCTGGCCACAGCGCGGGTGAGCTCCTGCTGCTCGGGCAGCTGCCGGGTTTTTGGCTCCCAAGCTGTCCGGGCAGAAGGAGCTGTTCTCCGCCCTGGCAGCCCGGCTCTGCAGGCAGCCTGCGGGCCAGATGCTGCGTGGGTCTGCGCTGCAGTAATAACCATAATTAATAACAATAACATGCCTGCAAACCATGATGACAGCAAGCACTAATCTTTCATAATATTTTTAAGACAGGAAGGGGAGAATCCTGCCATACAAGTCCTGCTCTATATCCGTTTGGAGACAATACTTGGAGGAAGCAGAAGACCTCTTAAATGCCATGCAAATTTGTTTTTCGTTGAGCCAGGTTCTATCAAAAACTTCTGTCCTTACGCTGTCACTGAATTTACTTTGTCCCAGCCTGTGCCTATCGCATTAGGCAGCAAACATGGTCCTTGCAGGCAGATGATATACAGGAAAATAGCAATTTTGTGTTTAGAGGTTACAGCTGTTCCACTGAGGTGGGAACCAGGAAGGACTTACTGCTGTGCTGAGCATGTGGCCGTTTAGTGCTGCTGCTTCTCCTTCAGTAAGGTGTTTGATTTGATCAGCTGGGAGCGGGGTGGCAGCGGTGCTACCTGCACCCGTGCTGGTGGGGCAGCGTGCAGGACTCCAGCTCCCAGGAGCACAGCAGCCCCCTGGGGATCAGGATATCAGGGCTCAGTTTCCCCAGCCCTGCCATGTGTAGAGGGCAGGAGCTGGCACAGCTGCCCCCTCCTCACTCCACAGCACTGGTCTCGCACCTCCCCATGCTGCTGTCTCATTTATTTCAGGCTCACCAGCCAACTGTCATGCAGGAAAACCTTTGGTATGTTAAATTCCCTGCACATGAAAGAAGGGCTGCTCTGCTAAATCAACTCATCCCCTGCCTTCCCTGGTCTTTCGCTCCAGCGCCAGCTCCATTAAAAACAGTTTTCCCCCCACTGTTAGCCAGAGGCGTCTTGCCCCACAGCGCAGCTGATGTGGCAGAGTCTGGTAGAAGGTGGAGAGCCATATTCAGACTGTTCCGGGAAGAAAGGACACCTTCGGGAATCCACACCATGAAATTGCTGCTCCCTTCCCCTGGCTCTTTGGAAACCACTTTGGAAGGAGGTTTTTTGACAGTGAACTCCCCACATCTGCTTTTTCTAACTCCACAGCCCTCCATGGTCAGAGAGGAGACCGCACTGTTCATGTCCTAATTCACAGCCCCCTGCCTCAGTTTCCCTATCTTTGACATGGGGGTTGGATAATTACCTCCTAATCCCTGAGAATAAATTGGGAGGTTTTCAAAGCTGTAGCCAACCTGTGGGTACCTAGACACTGTGGCAAGCATTTATGAAGTGAGTAGAGCTCCAGGGGCGGAGGTGTAGGAACAAAGGCATCACAGAAACAACAGATGCTATTTAAAAAGTGCTGTGGCATTGTTTGCTGAACCCTGCAAGGAGTGATTACAGAAGGTCCCTGTGAGATGTCAGAGCTGATGGTCCCCTTCACCCTGTTGTGTCTCAAGTTACAAGACTCACTCCCACAACAGTCGTGGTAGTTCAGTGACTGGGTGGGCTCTCCTGGAGTGGAAATATCTCCCAATTACACTAATGAGGTGCAAGTTCCCCAGAGGGATATGGAGATGAGGCACATCTTTTGAAGAGGATTTTAATTGGCCTGGGAGTCTGAGGGCTCCTGGAGGTGCACACCAGACAGAGGAGGCTCTCCGGGGTCCTGCTCCTCTGTTGGTGCTGGAGACAGACAGGAGGCTCTGCACATCAGCCACTGTCATGGCTGGGATGGACACTGGGTGACCTCAGTGAGGTCCACACCAGAAGGACTCTCAGAGGTGCCTGGTGCCTCTGTTGCCCTGAGGGCTGGAGCTCTCTATTGTCCCATGTGGCAAAGCACGGAATCCAAACACCCATGGAAAATGGAGCCTTGCTCTTCAGAGGGTGCCCTCAGCATGCTTGCTCACAGAGAAGCTTCCAGGAGAGCTGCTTTAGCTGCTGCCATTCACAGAAGGGAAAATCCAGTGTTTTGTCCTGCAGAGCCCTCCCAGCCTGTGTGGCTGGTGAGAGCTGCCTGCTGCTGTGCATTGCAGGGGCAGGACTGAGGGACCAGACACAGGTGATGGACCCAAGCCTTGATCATGCAAGGTTCTGGCTGTCCTGGGAACTCTCTAAACTCCCAAGAAGGAGAAGGGGAGCTCTTGCAGGGGTGACACTGTGGCAGCAACACCGGGCAGGGGCCCCTCACAGGCAAGTGCAAAACCTCCCCTGGCACTTTCTGCAAGGGACAGAGGCTTGCTCAGTACCTTTCCTCCTGGACTGGTGCCTCTGCAGGGTGTAGATTCCTATCCCTCCCCTTTGTGAGCCATCAATCAGCTGTCCCAGCAACTTTCTCCTCTCTGAGCTGTCCCTTTCCCTCATCCCATGCCTCCCTGCCTCTTCCCCCCCAGCAAGAGCCAGTGGGGATGAGAACAGCATCATTGCCCATCCAGGGAAGAGAGACAAGAGTAGTGCTGAGATGAAGTGGGAACAGGACATGTGAGGTGTGCAGGGGTAGAGGACAAATGCAGGGCAGAAGATCCTGGCTCTGCTGTGCCCTGCCTGCCTGCTACCCCTGAGCCCCCAAACACTCTTCTAGGAGCTGGTTCAGCTGCATGTCTGGATGTGAACATTCCCAGGGTGCTTCTTCCATTCACAAGGTGACAGCTCCTGCCATGCCGGAATGTGAGAGCCTGTTGAGAGGCTGAGAGATATCTTCCAAGGCAACTCTTTAGTGTCTGATTTATCAGAAAGATGACCTTGGGAGGACCAGTGTAAAATCTGTTGAAGAAAAGATGTTTTTCCTTGACAAGCACCACAAGGTCCCAGTCTGAGAGCTCCTGCTGCATTGGCAGCCCCAGCACAATATGAGGGTGGATGGGTGGGCTGGTGTGTTTATACAAAAATAATGGTTGTACATCAGTGCATAGATAACTGCAGGGTTCGGTGCAGATGGATGGATGCATGGATGGATGGATTCACTAAATAGCAAAATAATGCAGATCCTCAGAAACAAGATATTTGAAAAGTCTTGGTAATGTCTGCTCTGAACTCACTGTGACTGTCTGCTTTGTCAGTCTCAAATTCAGAGAAATGGGAAAAGCTTTTACAAATCTCCTTCATCATGCCAAAGGGGTAAACAAAAGGGATTGCCTGCTTCTATAACTTGGGGTGAACTTGTCCATTGGGTGATTGGAAATCTGAAAGTAATAGGAGCTTTAGAAAGAAAGGCCATTATCTATCAGCTTTACATTTGTACTCTGTGTTAATCTTTTTTGTTTCAAGTCATAGAAAAGCAGTCCCTCATTTTGGAGTGATTTTTGATGTATGAGAGAGATTTTATAACACTGCAGAAAGTGACCAATCTCAAGTGGAGGATGAATATTTTTCTTCCTGCTGGGAAAATTATTAATACAGCTGTAGGAATTGTTCACCTTATCTTTATTTCAGGTACAGAACCACTGCATCATGCATCAAGTTTAGTATCCATATCTACAAGACTAGCATGAGCTTTCTCCAAAAGAGCTGTAGGCAAGATCAAGAAAGCTTAGTTATATATATGTATATATATATATATATATATATATATATAAATGTGTAAGTGTATAAAATCGTCCATACTTTAAATATCGGTAGATTTTACTCATTCCCTCCAAGTAGAAGCACTGAAAAAAACCCACAGAGCATGACAAGCTCTTCATCATAATTAACATTTTCTACAACAGTTTAAAGGAAATAAATTCAATTTGATTTCTTTGGGTTTTTGTTCTTACTTTCAAAAGTAACTACTTGCTGTCTTAAGAAAAGCCTACAGATGAGGCAAAGACAGAAACTGCTTATTTAGAATGCTCCTTATTATGGAAATGTTTGACTTCCCTTTTGGGATTGTTTCAGAGGAATTAGGCACACAAGACTGGAAAGGAAGAAAAGGGACTTCAAGCCACATCCCTGGCAATCACAGCCCCAGGGCAGCCAGCAGGCAGGAGAGTCCCCAGAGCATCTCATCCACATCCCATGTACACAGCATGCCAACTCCCCTGAGATGCTGGAGCTCTGACAGAAAACAAACCCACAGCTCTCAGGTGGCACAGGGAGAGGGGACAAGAGGTAGCAAATGTGTCACCAGATGTCTGAAATTACAGTGGGTTTGCTTGGGGAAGTTCAGAGATGCTTGGCTCAAGAGATAGGAAGCTGGAGCTCTGTACCCTCAGGGATCACAGCCCCTAGGTCTTTGCTCAGCAGCTCTGTGCTGAGCCCACTTGTGTGTGGCAGGGCTGTGCTGTAGCAGGACTTGCAGCCTGGAGTGGAAAGCACTGGGAGGTGGAGCAGGCACCACGCTTCTCTTCCAGGTAGAAGCCACTTTGTTAAAAATGCATGATTCATGGAACAAACTGCCTTCAGCCCCAGCTGCTTGATCCTCAGTTGCACTTCTCCACCTGCCCACAAAACTTTCCAGCACTTAGTGCTGCTCCCCTCTGCCCTGCCATCAGCTCACCCTCTGGGCTGCCAGGTGAGGGCATGTGCAGAGGTCTTGCAGAAATATGGCTTTTTCCATCTGTGCCATCCACACAACAGATGGACAGGCTAAATAGAGGTCCTTAGCAAAGGCCCGTTTGAGCCCTGGATTTTGATGAGCTTTCTATCAAACCCATTAGCAGCACCAGCTCTGTGCACAAAATTAAGTCATTGCTCAGCCAACACAGTGATGAGAATGGTGTAAGGGCTGTGGACACACTTTTTTCTCTGGCAGGGGCAACACTTCACAGAGTCAGATTGACTGTGACTGCTGCCAAGAGATGGGTCAGAGTGTGGAGCCCATGGTGGGTCCATCCACAGGGAAGAAGTGGATTTGTGCATCAGCTTCAGGGAGAAAAAAGTTGTAGGCTCCTGGTTCTCTTACTGGCTCTTTCCTTTGTACCTCCCTTCCCACTCTCTTGGCAAGAGTAGCCCGACCCCAGTTTCTCATCAAGAGCCGTGATTTGGTCTTAGCCTACAAATGCAAGGCCTGAAAGTCCAGGAAGAGCTCAATTAGCAGAGACTTCAGCTTCAATGAGGAGGGCCCACAGCATCCATATCAGAGATTGTTTGAACATCCATCAATACAAGTATGGCCTCAGCTCTGGGACTGTGTCACAGACCTATAAATATAACTGTGTGACCCAAACTCCTGACTACAGGAATAGTCACAGAGGCTGCAGGAGCCTGCTGTAAAATCGCAGCCCACAGAGCAGGAAGCTTTCAAGCAAGGGGACATGGCCCTTCCACTCACCCTTTGTGCACGGAGACTGACTCATGAGTGACTTCATCCCCCAAGACACTCATCAACCTCACCTCATCTGCTGGTCCTGCAGCCTGGAACATCCCTCTCGTGTTACTCCCCCTACACAGCCCCATGCATCTCCCTCCTGCAGTCATGCCCCAGCTGAAAAGATGCATTTTTCTGCTCTTGACTCAACAGAGCCAGCAGCAGGGTGAAGGAGCAAATAAGCTTCCGTTCTGCCTTGCACATTAGCAACAAAACATGACTGACTGCTTCTTGATTGCAAACACTTTATTCTTGGTGACAGCATGGTAGAGGCACAAAGGATACAGCTGGATTTGCAGAGCCCAAGATGAGCTCTGCAGAACTGATAATTAGAAGAAATCATCTTTTTGACTTGTGAGCTGAGCACATTTGAACTGAGATCTGAAATTGCAGTGGGTTTGCTTGGGGAAGTTCAAAGATCAGTGAGGGGGAATAAATATGAAAACCAATTATGTCATTTGAACCAAGTCATTTCCCTGATTATAATCACCTCTCCATATTGGCATAAAAAAGGTGAAAAAATGCCCATGTCAAATTATTAAGGAATTAGGGTGACCAGACTGCTCTTAATGACTCTGCTGCTCATAGAATTTAAGTGAAGTTGTCTAATGGGATTCTGAAGTCAGATGTGCACTGAGAGGGATAACTGGAATGGGAATGAGGATTTATGGTACCGTTGTGGTAGAAGTCTCAGCATAGGTTGTACGGTGCTGCACTGCTACAGCAGGAAATCTCGCTGCTGGCAGGGGCTGGAGAAACAGCAGCAAAGTGTTCTGCAGGGCAGAGTTCCTGCCATAAGATTTTACTGTGGTGAAAACCAGAGTTGCACAGTCTGATGGTCCAGCACCACTCCTGGCATCCCAGAAAATACTCCTTGATTGCAGCAAGTGGAAGAAGTGAGCACTTCACTTAGAAAGAATGCCACAAATCAGGTGAATGCTGCATGAAACAATCAGTTGCAATCTTCTTGTGAATGTGGCTGAGATCCAGTAGGGTCAAAGATCCACAAATGTGATACCTAGAAGCGGAGATGATCCCAAAGGATGCATTCAAACCCATTTATCACCAGTCTAAGGCTGGATTTGAAAGATGTTGAGCATCCATAAAGAGGTACCCAGCTTCGTCCCTAGAAACACACTCACATTTCTCATCTGTCTGGTCCAAATTCACCAAGATAATGTCAAGAATATGTCTATTTACAGCTGTGCTGCAGGCAAAGGACAAACCCTGACAGCAGCACGCAGCTCTTGCACCAAGCTTCAGAACCCATTTCACCATCATAACCCCCTGGAAAACCTTGAGAAGAGAAAAAAGCTTAAGAGCTGTCTGCTCTCTCTTGCTGTTCTGCATAAACCAAGCCTGTGCTGAGGATCTTGCTGAGCAGTGTTTACACACTTACATCCCACTAGGCTTCAGCAGCTTTGCTATCTCTCAGTAGAGATGTTTTAAGAAATACATTTTTGATCCTTTGTTGGCTATCCACTGGAGGTCTTGTGGAATCTAAATTAAATACCATTAGGAGACCTTTAATCTGTAGTGCTTCCAGTAAAACCAGATGGCCTCTCTTGAGCACATGGGCTCATTCACTGAAGACTCTCCCGGCACGCTTACCCTCCACACTGCAGCTTGGAAAGCGAGCCAGGAGCTCAGCAGTCTGGAATTGGCTGGGTTCCCCTGCCGTCAGAGGGGAAAAGCCAGTGTGTGCCAGCCAACAGTCTGAACCAGTATTCCCTCACAGGAAGGAAATCAAGGAATTTGGACAGCTCTTCTCAGCAGAGTGCCAGGATCATATAAGAACCTACATTGCTGTCTTCTGCTCACGAAATAATTCAGGAAGACAGAAATATTTATGTCTGTCAAACTCTTTAATCCCCCTGGCTTAGGCTGCCTGTCCAAATTTGAAACCCAACTAGATTTTCCCCAGACTGCTTGTAACTGTGTCTTATCCTTTTATTAAGATGAGGAGGATTATTTGAAGCTTTTGTTCTTTACAAATCCCCCTGTGCAAAGGCAAGGTGGCGCTTCAGATGAAACTTCATTCTGGGCTGCTCAGATGAGAGATGCAGTGCTTTCCCACAAAGGATTTAGTGACATTGGATACCAAAAACTAGTACAGCATTGTTGGGGGGGTGGACTGTGATGCTTTAGTCCCCATGATTGCTGCTTTCTTCCTTTGAGCCTAAGAAGCTGTGTTTCTTCAAACCCCCAGAATGAGTCAGAAATCATCTTTTTTGGTGCTAGAAGCATAAAAATAGGCAAATTTTCAAGTTAAATGGAGGACAGGAAGAGAGTTCCCTCTGGCAACTTACAAACCTTGTCTCCTATGAAAGCCTTTTCTTAGCTGCATCACTTGCTCTTATTTTAACTTGCTTTAGTGATTCGCAGACATTAAATCACTTAGCTAAAACATGTATAAATCTTAGTGTTGAATCCCTGAAAGCTAAACACCTCTGAGGAAAGCCTGATCAGGTCCCCCTGAGGGGGATCTAAAGGATATTTGCTCGCCAGTTCACAGACATACAGGCCTGCTGAAAATGGGCAGCAGGGACATTTGCTGGACAATTTTATGTTCAAGGAGTTGGTGGGTCCCTCCCAGATCAAGGGCTTTAGAAAGCACTTAGCTTCACTCACGTGTTCTGTCCAAGGAGCAGGGCATAGCCATGGTATGCATCTGTAGGTCATACATCCTTGAACCCTGTAAGAGACAGGCACTGAGTGTTCTGGGTGGAAAGGAAGATAAGGATTTGCATCTGCAAAATTGGCAACAACTAGCAAAACTGCAGGTGTGGTGCCCGGGAGTAGGACCTCTCCAGAGAAGCACACAGACCTAGGAGCAGGGCACAAACCCTGTTCCTACAGAGCAGGTACTGTGGCAAATCACTTCCTCAGCCAGTTTTTCCCAAGCATTGCTCAAAAGAGGAAAAAAAGCCCCTTTTGTTGGTGGGATACCCATCTGGGAGGTGTGCCAGTTTTGCCTTGGCCTCTGGGGATTTTCTTAGCACTGGTGAGTATTTGAGGTTCTTAGATACCTTTTTGAAGTTGGGTCTTCATTTCTCTGGGTTTCCAGCCTCTCTCCTTTGTGTAGCCCTTTCAGACTGTAAATGTTTCAGAGCAGGAAGTCTCTTTTATTATGTACAGCACCTAGCACCACAGAGCCCACTTGATGATGCCATCAAAAGCCCTGCTACATACCAGCAAGGGCAAAGAGGGATGCCGAATCAAAGGAGTTCTCATTAGCAAGCCGGGCAGGGAATGCTGGAGGAACTGCCACACTTTGTGACACGCTGCGTATGCACCCAAGAAGTCAAGAGCTCCTTTCAAAGCCGCCTGCCGTGCCCCTGTGATCTGCTTGCAGGATGCTAACAAGGCCAGCAGGGAAGCAATATCTGACAGACACAGTTTCTGATTGCTGTTGTAACCTAGAGTGCATCAGTAGAAATGGGTGCTGAGTCCATCCCTCGATGTTTGTCCATGCTCAGTATTTTCATGTTGCAGTGACAGAGCCTCCCCTCCAAGGTAATCTTCTTGGGACTTGTGGTGACTTTGGCTTAGTCTTTGGGAAGTCGTTCTGGGGAGTGTAAATGGAAGAATCCCGTAAGCAATTAGCAGGAGGAACACGTGCATTGCAGATGGTTAATCTGCCTGCTTTCATGTGAACAAAGGAAAAGTCCCTTGAATGAAAGGAAACGGGTAACTTTAATGCAGGCTACAGTAAATGCAAATTAACTCCACAAATAAAGAAGCTTTTCTTCTTGGAGCCAAGAAAACATTTCTCAAAGTCTGTATTTTAAATATACAATAATCTCTTTTATACCTCTGAAAGCTGTCCCTGCCGTGAGCTGTCTGATATCTTCCTTGCTGACAGTAATCAGTCCATCACCAGTGCTCAAGGATGAATATTAATATTTGATTGTTCTCTTTGTGTCCTGACACGTCCAGTTGCAGGGCTGGAACCAGACTGACTTCCCCTGCAGCTTACAACCTGCCTGGCCTCAGGTTTAGGCTGGAGTCCAAGAAGGTGTCTCACATCAAGCTCTGGAGCATCCAAAGATCTTGATATGAACCTACTGCTCTCCTAAGCACTAGGGTGTATCAAAGTTTTAATCCAGTGATCCATGATGCTGTAAAGACCCCGTAACAATTCAGCTTGCCCCAGGGAGCTCATCCCTTAGGAGGGGCTGTGCACCCCTTCAAGGACACCTCAAGGTGCTCCAAGACAGCCTGAGAGTCAGGCAGAGGCAACAGCTTTAATCTGATGAGCGGTGGAACTGCGGCAAACTGAAAGTTTGGGACACTTCTTCAGCAGGGGTGTCCATGGTAGCTATGAGAAGCACTGCTGTCTTCTCCCTTAACAGCAGTGTAGAGGCAGAAAGGTGCCTCATTTGAACACTCTTGGTCTGAGATCAACTTTTCATTAGGAGGGCAAAAGGTGAGGGGGACAGCAGCCCACTGCAGCTGGGAGAGCCAGGTCTGTGCTTAGGGAGCAGCTGGAGTGACTGCTAAGGGCCTGACTAGTGCAGATGCAGGGGAAAAGGAGTGGAGCCAGATGGAGGCAACAGGCTGAGCCAGGTGGCCCAAGAGTCTGGGGAAGCATTGCCTGAAGATATGACCAAGAGCAAAAACTCCCAAAGGAGTAACCCTGGCCCCACTCAGCACCCACCAGCATCTTCACCCTCAGCACTGCAGGTCCCACCTCCAGCCCAGTGCAGCACAGAAAACAGCCACTTCAGATAATGCAGCAGAGGATGTGGAATACCGGTTCCAGCAATGGCTAAGGTGCTGGCCCTCTCCAGCTGAAGTTCATGAAAGGAACATGAAACCCAAAGCAGTGGCAGGCTTCTTAGCCCACTCAAGCACAACAGATTTGTAAGTCAGTGAAGCTGGTGGCATTTGTGAGGATTTGGTTGCAGATGGATCAAATAAATTCCATCCCAGGAGAGAGCATTTGCAATGAGAAGCAGAGAGTGTGTGTGAGACAGGGAGGAGGGAGCACAGTGGGGGTAGAGGGAAGGACACAATGCAGAAGATTACTTTAATTTCCTTCTCCTTCAGGCTCTTTATTAACACCCTGCCAGATTTCTCTCCCTGGCTGTTGCAGGAGTGGTAGGGGCCAGACTAAATGTGATAGCACAGGGGTAAAATCAGGGGCAAGAGAGACCAAAGCATCTACACATCCTGCATCTCTCACAGCAGCCATGAGATCAAATGGGGCTGGAGGGGACATGGAAATAAAGGGAATAAAGGACCAGTGACAAGCTTCTGCTTCTTATGACCAATCCAAGTGACCTGCTGCAAACACAGCCCTGTGAGGTGCTAATATGGGAAGATGCAATTTTCCTGGTCAGTCCACACCTGCTCCAGTCTGTATATCACCTACTGCCAGCATGGCTGTGCCAGTCCAGCAGCCACTTGCCTCCAAGGCTTGCCTGCAAGGTGACACTCATGGCCTGATCCTAAGTAGGACACGCAGGCAGGGAGGGAGGAGAAAGTCTAGAGCAGCTGTGGCTGGTTCTGGGGTTTAAGTCCATGCTGAGGCTGTAGAAAAGGGGATCTTGTAGAGAAAACAGTAGCCAGTTTCAGCCCTCAGGTACAGAGCTGCTGCTTCTCCCTTGGCTTCCTAGAGAGATGAGGCTCATATGGACCAGCTGAACCTGGGAGTACCATTTTTCCAAAGGGCTGCCAGTCCCATCCCCTGAAGCTTTTAAACCTTCAGGCCATTTCCAGAGAGAGAAAAGATCCTAGAGAAGTGGAGTCCCCACAAATGTTGTGAGTTAGTGGATGTGACTAAGCTGAGGAGGGGCTCCTGCTATTTTTTCCACCAATGCACAGCAGCTGGAGCTCAGCCCCTTGGCTCACAAGAGAGAATACACACATATACACACAGAGACGAGCACACAGGCACAGAGCCAAGCTGGGATGCACTTTGGGCAAATTTCACATCTTTTTGGATGCCAGAGAGTGAAACTGTGAGAGATGGAGGCACGGGAAAGATGTCTTGATACAGGCTCAAAGAGAGCTCTAAGCCATTTCCAAAATAAGAACACATGTAAGTGAAATAAAGCCAGGACTGAGGGAGATAATAAGGAGAGGGAGCACTTCCCAATTCTTCTTGAGGTGCCTCAACGGGTGGGCAACTAAGCAAGTGCCTGGAAGCCTCCACTCCGTCAGGGGCAGGGGAAGTTAAAGCACCACCAGCGAGACAGGCCCTGGAGTATTAGTGCTAATAGCCATCTCAGCCAAATTAATTCAAATTGCGTTCAGCCGACCATGAAAGCGTTGTTGGTGGCAGAGCTTCCCCATCCGCTCACATTTTCGTGAAGTAATTAAAGCCATTAGAATGTAAACCAGCTCTTTTGGCTTGGGAAGGAAAGAAAGCAGGAAGGGAAAAGGGAAGCTGAATGACAGCTTAGCTAATTCAGCTAATATTCCCGCTATTTCCGTATATACTGATTAGTTCCCATTCTCCAGCCATTTCCATACCGGTGCAAAGGCTCAGGTCCTGTGCAGAGGTTCCTACACCTCCACACAGCAGCACACCCTGACCCCAGATCAGCATCATGGAGGATGCTGGCAATTGGGCTCTCTTCCCAGCAGCCCTCACCCCTCAAGCATTCACATCCTGGAATGCAACTCTGTCCTCTCCCCCAGTAGGAACATGTGGAAGGAGGGGAGAGAGCAAACAGACTGTGCTCAAAGGAAAGAAACCCCATCATGAACCTCTAAACAAATGGGCATAAGCAGTAGATTTGAGGCAACCACAATGCTCTAGAAAGTCATTTCATGTCATTCAAAAACCCTTCACATGACATTCAGTTGCCACATGAATCCCCTCAATTGATGGAGGTACTTCCACAGTGTCTTTATTGATTGGGCAAGCAAAGGAAAGCAGTGTTGTGGATAGCGGATGGCCAGGGGTGGTACCTGGGGCTTAATGCTCTGGCTGCTGCTGGCCTGCATGCCCAAGAGCAGGCAAAGTTCCGGGCCAGTAGGACCTGCAGTGAGGGTGGTTTTGTAGCAAATCCAAGTTACAGAGAAACAGGCTTGAAAGTGGAAAGGCAAGAGAAGGAGATGCCCAGCAGGCTGCAGAGGATGAAGGGGAAACATAAAAATGGCAATGCCAGGAGGAGGGAATCCTGCTGGACCCCAAGGCCAGACGTCAGCTGTATCTAAGCTGGTGTCCACTGGTGCCACTGTGGCTGGGCCAGTGCTCAGGACCCTGTGATCGTCCCTGGACGGTGGCTGGGAACTGCTGTCTCCATGTGCATCCTGGGCAGATGCTCCCTGCAGGGCTGCCTCTGCCTAGGGACACTTCCTCAGATTATCCTCGTTAGACAGGGATGGAAAAGCTCTTTTTGCTGTTTACAGCAGCAACTGTCCTGCTGCTCATACAGCTTTTTCCTACCTTCCCACCCACTTCTTCCTCACTCTCCCTGCTGAAGCATCCCTGTGCCCATGGCAGATGTCCCAGGTTGCAATGAGGACCTGAGCAGCACAAGCTGTCAGTGAAGTCTGAAAAGCAGGGCTGTCCCCACACACTTTCTATGTGGGAGGGAGCCATGCACAGAGTGCTGTGATGGATGAAGAGGGCACAATATAGTCATTCAAACACCTGGAGAGAAGGTCTTTGTGGAGGTGCTCTGCCTGTCTCTGGCTCTGTAGTCTTTCCCTCATCAGACTGCCTCTGCTCTGTGTAGGCCATGTGGGGGTGTGGGTATTCTGACATTTATTTTCAAGGCAGAGGAGTTCAAAGGCATCTGAGGGGCGTATTTTGTCTGTGAACAACAGCAGTAATTCCCTCCTTGGGAGGACCTTGAAGGGGACCAAGGGCCCAGCAATTTTGAATGCAGCAGCTATCTGGGGGCTCTCCTGAGCTCAGCCTGTGCTTTACTGGACCATCTCTCCCTTAGTGGACTTTTCTCAACACTTCAGAGCTAAAAGCCTGGCAGCATCATGCAGTCTACAGGACCCAGAATATTATACCCGGTTAGGCCTGTGATCTCTCACATTGGCAGGTTGGAGCATCAGACTGAGGGTTCCACTTTCCCAAGGGATCGGTGGACCTGAAGGATGATATCCCCACAGCCAAGCTGGGCTAGGAAACTTGTGAGCTCAGCCAGCTGATTTTGCAGTGGATTGACCTAGGAGCTTGTCCCATGTGCCAGCACTGAGACACAGAAATGGGTCGCTGTGGAAGGCTGCTAGAACTGAGTGCTTGCGAGTCAGTGACAGCATCTGGACTGAGAAAGATATTCTTTACCTATATACTTGGACAGCAAAGAAAAAGTCCATTCAGGAAGCTAGGGAGCAAATTTACCTCTAGGATTACTGAGGTAGCAGGTACTAGTGCAAATCAAAAGGGTTTGTCCAAGAAATACAATATTATTGATCCCAAGTGGAGCAAGGAGTGCCCATAGTGCAATCTTCAAATTGGGCTGCTCTTGCACACATGCCCCAGAGATCTTGGAGCAAGAAGCTTTGGGAAGCAGCAGGAGTAGGAAGGAGCTGCATTTAACTGGCAGATCTTTGTAGTGGGATTCCACTCCCAGCTCCCCCAGCACAATCCCACTACTGCTCTCACAAAGTGTGCCTCGAGGAGCACAGCACAATGCTTCCCTGGCCCCGGCATTCATCCCACCTGGGCTTCCTGGTGCGATGTGGCGAGTGGCCCTTTCAATCAGGCAACATTAAAATAAGGGAGATTCACTTTTCCATTGACATCAGCAAAAAAAAAAAAAAGGAGGAAGAAGAAGAAGACGATGCCAATTGAACCCAAGGGGCTAAATAGCATCTTTCACTCGGTTTTCTATGGGCTCCCAAAACTATGGGAGAAAATTGAAATCTGTCTCTTTCTGTCTCCTTTTCTTTCTTTTTTTGTAATAATTCCTGGTGTGCAAGGCCTTGTGCCAGGGCTGGTATTGTGGGTGATGAATCCTGAGTCAGGCGGCGGAGAGCTTTCTGTCCTATCAGCGCACGCTTGCCATGGTTTGGGATAATGTGCCTGCGGCTTGTCAGGTGCTGATGGGGAGCAGGAGGGATGGGGGGCTGAATGCATTTTTGATTGCTATAATTGCCACAGATTGGATGCTTGAGAGGAGCTAATTAACAAGGAGGCTATGGGCGGATTATACTTGCAGAACAGAATCCCATGCAGATCCTTTCCCTTTGTGCCACATGTATGAGATCATTGGTAGGTGATTATGGCTGTGAATACGGTGCTAATTTACTTTGCACGTCTGACGAAAATCCTGTACATAATAAAACGCGGAGGCAACTTAAAGTAGCCCAGTTCAGAGGGGAAGGATGGCCTTGCTGCTAAAGCACTGAACCCAGAGATAAGCTCCTGAGGTCTCCTGCTTTCCCTGAGTAAGAGTGGCTGTGTGACAGCTCTTNCATCCATCCATCCATCCATCCATCCATCCATCCATCCATCCATCCATCCATCCATCCCTGCAGGTTTTAAGAATAGGTTAAACTACAATACCCATCTTTATTTGGAGAGCTGGAGAAGGGTTTGCCCAGGGTCCTTTCACTGTTGTCTGTACTGGTGGGAGTCAGTCTGGGCAAGCCTGGAGGGCTTTGGTTTTTCCAAGCAGGAACACTTTGCTGGGAGTCAGGCAGCTTGATTAAGTACTGGTTGTCTTTTTTAGAAAGTATTCCTCATAAATGAATCCCATCTTTATATTCAAAAATGGAAATTATATTTATAGTATAGGGTAATTTTCACTTGAAATATTTTCTGCATTTTTCAATGGAATTTTTGGGGGCAGGGGGTATTAAAGTCAGCATTTTAGAGGAAAGGAAACAAACCCATTTTCCAACTTTTTTTTCCTTTAAACTCAGCATTTTGGATTCCAAATTATATACAGGGCTTTAGATCTTTTCCTTCCACAGGTCATTTTACCACAGTCATTTTTTATTAAGGTTACTGTTTCCATAATAATGGCTACCCATCGATTCCAAAATGAAAATATCACTTGCAGATCTCCTAATAAGAATACACTGTTTCATAATATTTCCTTAGTTTTATTTCATTTTGTGTTTATTTACTTTGCTCTGAATGATGACTCCTAGAAAACAAAACTCCACAACCAGCCTTCTCCTACAGTCAGGAACTACTCACCTAAATTTTACATTTAAATTAATCAAGACCAAGAGAGAAAGCAATCTGTCTTCAGGTTTAAAAAGATTTTCAGTGTTGGACTCATTTCAACAGGAAAGGGTTTTCTTCCAGAAAAAAAAAAAAAACAAGAGGTGTAAAAATGGATTTCCACTTCTGTCATGACTGAATTTGAGGAGAACAATCCATGAATGAGGAAGAATTGTTCTGCTGAGGAAAGAGGCTGCTGCCAATTAGCAATCTGGGCTGCTGGCATCCAGGGAGATAAACTGGAGAGGAAATGCTTCATTTATTGAGACAGGATTGACTGTCTGTGAATGCTTTTAGGCAAGACAACAACCGAAACTTGCCTCTGTGTAGTTCCTCTCTTCCTACAGGGACAAGCACAGAACATCCATGGACTGTCTCTCACTGCAGAAAGGAAGAGTAGCCTAAAATATGAAATAATGCAGAGAAAGGGAAAGGCAGCCAGGATAAATCCCTCTTCTGAGAAAAAAAAAAAAAAAAACAAAAAAAAATCAAAAAAAAACAGTTTCTTGTGAAAGCAACCATTTGTGACACTCTGGTCCAGGTGCTGCTGGCCATTTTCTGACAATGTCCTAACCCCAGGTTTTGCTTTGGACTATTTCAAACAATGTCCCTCATCGTGCTGAAGTCTCTTTCTTTGAACAAACCCTCTATTCTTCTTCTCCTCCACTTAGCAAAATATTTTCCATCCTTCCACACCAAACTCTGGATATTTGCCTTTGGAAAGTTGGAGAGTGGAGCAGAAGGAAGGCAGGGATCAAACCCAAATCTTTGGAGTCACTTCCAAAGACAATGTGGTGGGAAGTGGGATGGGATGGGTAGAAAGAGAGAGGACACTTAAGAGAATGTCATAAGGGTGTTGGCCTTTTTTAATCACTCACAGTGAAACACTGGCATGATTTCCTTCAATTTCTATGCAAAATATGTATCTCTGGTGCTGAGCAGAGACAGGTTATCACAGATGGGGAACAAGCAAGGTAAAGATGCTGGCACAGCACATTGCTGGAGGATCAATATTAGCATATTGGCATTTGGGCTGACGCCTTATCTCGGACTGACTTCTGAATGAAAAGTAATTCCCGGTACTCTCCTTCTCCTGGAGCCGTCTGTTACTTTATTATTAGGATGGATTTTTGTCCTGTTGAGCTCTGCCTTCCCCGGCTGAGTGACCAGAGAGGCCAAATCCTACCCTGGAGAGAGGAGGGGGCGGTGGTGAAGGCACAGCCTTGTCTTCTGACAGCACTGGCGGGTGCTGAGACACGGGGGAGGCTGATAAGGGGCAGAAGAGGAGCGGAAGAAAGGCCCAGTGACAAATTTGGCACAGGCAGAAGTGCTATCCAGGCACACAGGCTGGCAGTGCTGGAGTGCACAGCCCAGATAACGAAGCACCGTGCATGTGCAGAGCCTGCTGCCACCTCCCCCGCAATGTCAGGGTGCTGCTGTCCCCTCCGTCACTGCCCAGCATCCCCATTCCCAGACAGGGCTTCTGGGGGAGGCCAGACTGCTGCTCCAGCTCTGGGTCCCTCTCTCCAGCCCCCTATGACGTGCAGACAACATTCCTCCCTGCTGACAGCTCTCCCCGTGAGATTCTGCTTCTACAAAGGGCTCTTGTCCCTCCCATCTTTAAATAAAGAAGAGTCACATTAAATACTATAAAGTATTTATTGGCCAATGAGTAAAATGAGTGGGTTTCTTTATGACTGCAATGATCATTAATGAAACTTTAGGGTCCCTATTGGGACTATGGAGCAGAATAAATTACCTCTTGCTAGTCATCATCTCCCTGGTTTCTAGGATTCTGCACCAGAAATGATCCAACTTCATTTAAGAAAAATCAGATTAAAAACAGATTAAAGTAAAAGCACCTCATGCCCCTGTTCTGATTTAACTGTGATGAAAAACAGACCATGAAGTAACTTTATAATGGGAGGAAGCTCATTTAAATATTCCCCTCCCAACAGAAAGAGATTTAAGAACTAAATGAATGAGGAGATTTTCCTTTTAATGAGATTAGCCTTTTATAATTGCTCATTATGGACCACTCCAGAGATTTGGAAGAAAAAAGTTATACAACATACCTGGAAAACACTGCATTAGAAACTAGCCAACCCTGCCCCGTCACCATCAGTTCCAAAAAGTGAAATTCAAACTAGTTTCTACTTACAAATCACTCATCTCAAGTGGCTCCAACTCCTCCAGATCCTCTCTGCAATTACTGGCTTTGTAAAGAAAGTGAAACAGAGGTTTGAGATTAGTAAGCCTTAATACATTTGCTAAAAATTCTCCCCTTTTCCCATGGAAACACATTTATTTTTGACTGTCAGCTGTCTGGCAAAGCCATGTGATTTCATTTCATCTTTCCAGATTTCAGTCCTACCTAAAATAAAGGCTGGACAGAGCCACCCCTTCTGGCTTGAAAATGCTGGCTTGATTCATAGGCATTACAGGGAGGTTAGACAAGAAGTTTTGTGTCTGAACTTGAAGCATTTGACCCTGAAGTCCCAGCTTTGGGCTGTACTATAATGCCAGAGTAGGGACACATACACATGTATTATTTCATCTGTCTCTGCCTGTGATTCATGTTTCGTGTCAGGCTCTTTTGGATGAGCTGAAACTAATACTCAGGGCAGGATTTTCTGACAAAGTGGGATTGAGCAGCTGTTTGCTCCATTCCTGCCGACAGAACCAGGCAGTAAAAGAGATCAATGGCTCTCTTTGTTTTCTCCATGTGCTGCACATTCTCAGCAATCAAAGTCTCACTCCTTCTCCTTATCTCTTCACCTGCAGTGGCTGCTATGAACCAGCACTCGGCCATGTTGGTACACAGGGCTGCAGGATGGATTTGCACCTTTCCCACTGGGTCCCCCAGATGCTTCTCACAGCTATTCCATCAGGATACAAAAAGCTACTAAATACAGGAAAAGACTGCATTCCCTGAAATTTGGCTGCCTTGGAACTGGCCATGTCCTGCTCGCCCTGCAGTCAGAGGGGAGAGAGGCACTTCCAGAGAATGTTCTGCTCCGCTCCAGGAAGGGGTTTCAAGGCAGATGGGATCATGGTGTGGCAGGATACCACTTTCTCTTGTCATCTCCTGCAGGACCAGCTCAGAGCAGGCTCCTCATTGTCAGGGCCTGAAGTCCAGGATGCTGGATCTTGACCGGGATCCACCCAGTTTTGAGAAGGCACAATCAGGTGCAACCACGCAGAATATTGGAAAGCCCCACTGGCAGTGACACTGGGAGCTCAGGCTGGGTGACCACAGCCATGCCCTGGAATGCTCACAGGGAAGGGCCAAACCAGCTCAGCAAGGCCATCAACCATTTGGCACTTGGCAGTGGTCAATCTGTCAGTGACTGCTTACCAGGCTGCCAGAGCTGCTCAGCCCTTTTCTGTCAAAGCATTTGGTTCCCAAGATAATATTTTATTCCAGTTTCATTTTGTTATCAGAAGTCAGGTCCATTTCTAGAGCTGTCAGGATTAGTTTACTTTGATTTATACTTCCTTACCATATTTGAAAAGGCAAACAGACACTGTTTTCCAAGCGTCTCTGCTACCCACTGATTGCATTCCCTTGCATATCTGTGCTGGTACCAGAACCACGCAGAAAGTGAAAAGTGTCATTGATGAATCCAACCTCTCATTTCCATCCACCCACCATCAGACACTGTGTGCTCCCCCCAGTCTCATAAGGCCTTTGGAGATAAGAGGAACTCGGCCTAACTTTGGCCTTGAATGCATACAAATAGGCTTTATGTTAATATTTGCAAATAGCTCCTCAGAGGAGGAAGACATCTCCCAAGCTTCCCATCTTCTGGGGTTCTCCGGGCAATGGAGTGGGACAGATGCACTCATCAGCACATCCCAGGGATGAGGACAGAGGCAGAATCACAAATATTCTGCTTAAGTCACCCAGCTGATGGGGAATTTAGAAGCACTTTGAGATCTTGGTACACCAGAGCACTCTGTGGGCAACCTCATGAGTGGAGCTGGGCAACATAATTTGGTGAATCAAGAGGGATGTTTTTGTTGAAAACCAGACCTTGAGGAGGACCAGAGCTACCTGAGAATTCAGGTCAAATACAGCAAAAAGTCTTGGTAGAGACAAAAGGAGGGTGTTTTGAGACAGATATCAAAATATCTTCTCTCTCTTCTGGTCCCCTCACCCCTCCTCCCCCCATTACAATTTTTTTTTTCTTCAAAAATTGCCCTAGTTTTGTGGAGACACTAAAACAAAGCACGGACAAAGAAACCCATCTGCACAGGATAGAGTGAAGATAGGGGCTGACTGGAACCCACCTTTTCCTGTCTTTGCTTTCACATGGGGAGCACGGAGGGCTCAGGGAGAAAGGCTTGCTGTCATAAAGAAAAATAACCCCTTTTAACTCACCCAGACCATTCTCCACAGACAGACACAGACCTTCCTACACTGTTAGTGAGACAGCTCTGCCCCTGGAGCAGGTAAGGGTGGAGTAGCTGGAACAACGTCCTGTAAAAGCCTCCAGGGTGTCCATACAGGCTGAGTTTAGAGGCTCCAGGTCACCTTTTTTTTCAGGAAAAGAGAAGGAATTGTCATGTTCGTTGCTGGGTTGGCAGTGTCCTCCTCCCTCCCCTGCTCCCTTAGCTGTCTGCCTGGGGAGCGATACCTCTGCTGTCCCCAGCCCCACTGCACAGCAAAGGAGAACCTTTCACTCCTCCCATGCCATCACCCTGGCACCATCTACCCCTGCCAGAGATGTGGAAATTAAAATAATAAAGAAAGCA
Source organism: Lanius collurio (assembly GCA_020086605.1). Classification (NCBI taxonomy): domain Eukaryota; kingdom Metazoa; phylum Chordata; class Aves; order Passeriformes; family Laniidae; genus Lanius; species Lanius collurio. The sequence continues at coordinate 15,249,688 of JACBWW010000019.1, forward strand.
AGCAACACTGCATGTGGAGGCTAATGTACCATAATGCTCTGAAACACAGGCAGCTGCTGCCTCACGCTGAGCACAGAGGATCTGTTTGAAAAATGTATCTTCCTCCAATAGCAGTTATTTCAACATTATCTTTCTCTTTTTTAACTTCAAATGAGACATTTACTTTCCCCCAGCTCATAATCTCCGTATGGAGGAGAGCAGAGGGCAGTGGGAAAGGCAGAAAAACTATACTTTTTAACACAGCCAAGGCTGGTGGGATTCAAATCATGGGAAAACAAATGGAATTTAACTGCCTGGCTGAAGTCACATTCATGTTGTGAGTATTTATGGCAATTGCCACTAACTACAGGAAGAGATTAGATGTTGCTGAGAGCCTAAGTGGCTGGGGAGCAGGGACTGACTCTCTTTGTCACTGTGTGTGATCTTTAAAGCAAGGACAGGATGTGTGCCTGTCCACACAAACCCCTGCATGTATGCAGGTGTGTGTAGGATTGTGCTTTGTCCCTGTATTTAGTGGTCATTCCAGAAAGGCCTTTGCTGGGTGACATAAATTTCATGCTTTAATCCCAACTTTTACCTGAGATCTGATGAAAAAAGGGGAGCTCATTTTACTGGAACTGACAGAGAGTGACTACAAGATTAACTCCAAATGTAGATGTGGGTGTACCTTGAACGTCTCCACCAGCAGAGACGTGTACTCATTTTCTAACTAAGAGTGAGTCTAAATAGGAACTGTAATGGATATAGGGAATCTTCTGGGTTTGGAAAGGCAGTTTATCTCTGATCTCAGAGCAAGCTGTTTGTTTAGTTGCATGCAAACACTTCTCACAGGGCGTGCAGCGTGTTGTACAGTCAGAGAACCTCACTTCTAGCAACCACCCCAGGAGCCAGGTGAGCACATGGCATCCCTCGCCCTGTGCATGTCCCCAGGTTTGGAATGGATCAGGACCCAGATGACCCTTTCCCTGCAATGTAAATTTTACCAGGGATGCAGCAGCACCTACATACTGACTGCTGGTATTTTACAACCTGAGCATGTTCCCCCAGCCAGCCAAGCAGAACCCTAATAGGTCAGTTCCCCAGCAAAACCACCTTATCCTTACTCTAGGAAGATAAACCACAAAAAGGCAGAACCACTGAATTGTTTCAAAGGATAAAACTCACTCAGAAATCCCCCTTTTCCAATTCCCAAGCAAATATGTCCATGTTAATAAAGCAAAGTGCTCTCACCCAGAACACCTCTGGCAGGGAAAAGCATTTTAATGGACTGACTGGGAGGGAAAATTGACTTGCAAGAAGAGTCCTGGCTGGGTCCCGCTAGCCTGGGCAGGGGCACAGTTTAGAGACCTGTTATAATGAAATTGCTTTTAAAAAGCAGAAAGGGAAAAGCTCTCTGACAAATTTGACCTCTGGGCACCTCAAAGATGAGGGCACAAAATGTATGATATACTGGTTCAGAGAAAAGAAAACAGGGTGAGAACAGATGGAGTCATCTTGGGAGTGGAAAGCAAGGGAGGGAAGAGGACAGACAGATTATTTGCTGGCTGGTGGTGTTGGATTCAAACCCATCTCAAGGCTCTAAACGGGACCTGTAAGTCATCCCCAGTGGGAGCAGCATCAGCATCCTCTTAGCCAGCTTCCTGCTATGATCTTGGTCCGTGTTTGGGATTATTTCTGTTGGAGGCTCTGCAAGGAAGGACAACCAGTGAATCAGTGAACCTGGGGGAACCAAACAGAATAATTAGCAACAAAATCAATGAAAATAAATTAAACTTGCACCAAAGGAATGGGAAATCTCCATTGTCCATCTCTGCCCCCTGAAAAACTCTTCACAAAGGAGAGGTTGGACACAGTGGGTGATGTAAAACTGTTGGGTGCAATGTGGGTACTGAAATCCCAGAGGCACCAAGCACATCTGCACAGATGGGAAAATCAGAAGTTACAGCACTTGGGTGGTATGACAAGTAATTTTTTTGCACCCCGAAAAACAACTCAATTGTGGGAGGAATGTGTCAGTTTTAATTTTGCAACTTAATGAAATAAATCAACCAGATGGAAAGACGAGATGAAGATGAGCCCACACAGTCTCGTGGGAACGTAAAGTCCACATGAAGCCAGCTGCTGGGAAACCAAGAGCTTGTCTGGAAGACTTGGGAGCCCCCTTTGTGGTGATGACAATGAATTTCCCAAGTGAGGAAGCATCTTTGAAATTTCTCCAGCCACTGAGGCTGAGGTTTCAGGAACACACGGCCACTGAGCCACAAAAGGACAACTTCTTGCTCAGCTGAGCAGCAATATCAGGGGATTGTAGATAGAGTCCTGCTCCTCCTGACCTGCTGGGATGTCTCCTAAGGGGAGCAAAACTTGAAAACCTAGGAGGCTGATATTTGTAGGATGACAGGGAGCAGCAGTAGTCAGAGCCAGAGCCTTGCAGAAATGCTGGGAGAAACAGCATGGCTTAACCCTGAAAAGCTGAGGAGACAATGCTGGCACCCTCCTGAGACCAGGTCAACTGAGTAAACCCAGAGCAGAAGAGTCAGAGCAAGTCTTGGCAAACCCTTGTCACTTAAAGGAGGCAGAAAAGGCATGGCAGTTAAAAAAGGAGCATCTTTGCACAGCAAAAGCCCAAGACAGAACATCCTTTAGCCAAGGATATGGAACACTGCCATCCTAAAATAAACCCCAAAGGCCCAAAGCACCCAGCTCTCCAGAAAGGAGACTTTACAGCAGCAAATTGATTTCCAGAGGCTCCTTCATTAATTTTCATGTCACCCAGAGTGTGGTTTTAGAACAAGAAGAATTATTAATGTTCAAAGTTACCCAAGCACTGTCGGGAGCACAAGGCCGAGAGTCACAGCAGGGCTGACAAACTGTGGAAGAAAAAGTCAGATTTGAGAAAGTGCATTCTTCAGAGTTCAGCCAGGCTTGTCCTTGGGGGCAGGCAGTGGGAGAAAAGCAGGAACCTTGGAGAAAAGGTCCCATGCCCCCTCGATGGCTCTGCTCTTTGGAAGGAATAAAATATAACAGACATTTAGCTTTTAAAAGTAGAGAAAATTGTCTAATTGCACTAATTCAAGGCTGCCTTGCTTCTGAGCCACCCTAGACTTTCAGGGAGTGGGACAGCAGGCAATTAGGAAGGGCAAAATATTCACAAGGGGTAGAGCAGCACCACTGGCTGGCAGCACTGCTCTTGCCCTTGAAATCACATCTGAGCTTTGATGACATCTCAGCAAATTAAGGAGAAAGCCAGCCCAAGTCTCCCCAGTTGCAGTATTGGTTCTGGACAGACTTAAGCCAGTATCCCAAAACCATCCTGGATTATCTCCTGGCTCACACAGGAGGCAGGATGGAAGGCTTATAGCTGCAAAGGTATCTCTGTCCAGCTTTCCTCCTCCTGTCTTTGCACACAGAGCCTCATTCCCAAGCATCTCAGTGCTTTTGGGTTGCCCTATGCCCACAGCCTCCTCCTGCCTACCCCCAGCTATCCCTAATCCCAGCCATTCTTTGCATCCCCAAACACAAGATCCAGCCATGGCGAGCTGCAGGATTTTGCTGTGCCAGGGGATACTCTTTGGCTGGCACCACATCACCTCTGATCTCGCCCCGTTGGAGCAAGAGAAAATAAGTACCATTTGTTAACATGCCAATCGTTCTTTACACTGGCTGATTAAAAAATAATTACCCGCAGCCATTATTGAGCACTCTTGCAAATGAGCTGTGGGAAGCTGTGACCGTGTGCTTAGCACACAGTGTGTCCTGCTTGTTTCAATATTATTTTAATTAAGTATCTGGGTAAAAGGCCTTTCTAATGTAACTTTCTTTTCATAAGCAGAGAGCAGGGCTCCGTGCTTGGCTAAGCGGTGACGGACTGCTAGAGCCTGGCGTTGCTCCGGGCTGCTCCCACTCTGGTGACACAGTGGGACCCACTGCTCACTGGGATTCAAGAGGACTAATTTTAGGCAGACTTATGATGGGAAGAGAGCTCTCTTTACACGAGGGAGATGGCCCCAGCATGAGCTATAATAGCTCTGACAGCTCATCACCCTGAGACCGACCATCTGGGACCACCTGGTTTGGTCTGGCATGTGGACAGGATGGAGATGATGACCCAGGATATCCTTTGTGGATGAGGGACTTTGGGCCACCTGTCCTGCTGGCATGGGGGACCAGAAGAGTGCTGGCCCTCTCAGCCAGGTGAGAGGAGAGGATCTCAGTCAGAAGAGCTCTGCAGGAGCTTCATCCCACAACAGGACCAGAGACCCCCAGCACAGCTTCATTTCCCAGGGACTTTTTTTTATTCTTTCTACAAAAGATTTTGCAAAGGGAAAAACAGAGGAGGTGGAGGAAAACCCACGTGTTCTGGTTGCCCATCCACCTCCTGTAGCTGCCTTTGTGCATTACTCAAAGCAGTCACATCAGACAATTCCACCTCTTTGTTATTTACATGTTTTCCACTTTCTGCATCCCAGCTGGAGCTGTATTTATCAGAGCACATGGCCACCATCCTTTACTTTGGGGGGTATTTGCTCTTTCACATCAGTTTACGTTCTCTCAAATAGCATTTAAGCTGCAGCACTGGTGTCAGTTATCTGTTGTTTTCAAGCAAATAAACCTGGCAAACAGATTTCAGATCCTCAGCTGATGTAGAACGAACATGGCACTGGAATACTGAATTCCTGCACAGGTTCAAGCAGCACAAAACAGCCCCAGAACTTCCTCTTGGTCTTTCTCTTATCAGATGAAATTCTCTCTCCAGATATTTCTAGCAGGTTAAAAAGAAGGCCCTGAGCATGTACATCCTGAAGTCCATCTCAGACCTGATAACAGGGAATTGAGTCCTGGGCTGGGTCCCAGTCACAAGTTCTGTTTTGGAGGATGCAAAACCTGGGGATAAGTAAGATATTGGACAAGAAAATAAATTTTTTTCACCATTATAATAATTAGCCATTGGAATCATCTTTCCAGTGGCAGATTCCCCATCATTAGGCACTTTTGACATTCAGCTGGAGACAGTGCTGGGCCATCTTGTCTGGATCATGTTTTTGCCAAGAAGGTTGGACCAGATAATACCAGGTCTCTTCCAACCTGGTATTCTCTGATTCTGTGAAGCTGTGGAGAAAGATGCAGCCATAGCAATCTCTCATCAGATGGATAAATGATCTCTGACTGATTATTTGGCAGAGTCAGACCAGTCCTGTTCTACTCCTGGAGCAACACAGCAATAATACGGCTTTTTGATCAAATGGACACTTAACATTTCCCCAGACAATTCCTCTCTGTGAGTTGAGAAGTGCAGTAATTCCAATAGACACTCCAGCAACCTGAAACCCTGAGCTTCAGACTTTGAATAGACTAAATAAAAATCAGAGGGCTTTTCTCTTGCTTCAACAAAAACATATGTTCTCACCAGACGTTTTTGATGGGAAAAAAATTACACATTTCCCAAACAGCTCTAGTTACTGCCGACAACTTCATTTCCCATCTCAGACACTGCTGTGGCAGGAATGTAAAAAGCAGAATTGATTAGATCAGATTAGGTTAGATAGGGAGCCTGGTGATGAAAAGCTGCTGCTGCTCTCTTTTTGCCCATTCAGGGCCATTAGCAACCTCCATCCCTCTCACCCAGCGATGCTGCACCATAGCTGAATTCTGCTCCAAGTAGCTATTCCATGTCTCTCAATTTCTCCCTGCAGTCTCTGTTTTCAAGCACATTTTGCCCCCACATGTCCTTCCCCCACCGGAGGTGGAGCTCCAGAAAAATGACACTTTTCTGTATACACAATTTGGCAACACACTTTGGGATCCCTTGGGATAAAGATTGCTGGGTCAGTCCACTTTACTATCATGAGGATGATGATGACTATCCATTTTCCCCTGAAAGCCTTTTCTTTTGCTTTTTGTCCCCCCCTTTTGTTTTAATGCAATAACACTTCCTTGTTGCCTCCCCCAGGAAATTGATCTTTCCAGTGTAGCTTCACACTAGGTCACCCAAATAACCTGGAAAGAGCCATTTTACCAGCCCCTCCTGTCTTCAGCTTAAAACTACTATATCTTATTTGCCAGTGCATTAAGCTGGCTGAGAGTGGAGCAGGTTGTGGATGCTTTGTAGTTTGCTCTCTCTCCTTTTTTTTCTTCCCTTGGATAATTTCACGGTCTATTAGTTTCCTGTAGCTGCTTCCCACAAACACACACACATCACCATGGTGTATGAGCTTCCCTCTCACTACCACAGGTGCTGGGCAGAATACACATGAAGCTGTCACACTTGCTCCAGGGGCACAGGAAAAGCAGCTCAGCCATGCTCAGGGTGGTGCAGAGCAGGATCCCCAGGGATGCTGATGTCCGGAGCAGTCGGCACACACTACATGAAGGTGCACAAGCGCTGAGCTGAACCAGTGCCTGAGGACTGGTCCAGACTGACTTTGTCCCAACAAGGTGTGGTTCACATGACACCCATCTGCCACCCACTGCATAGAAAATACAGCAGGGAGAAAGATTAGAGGGGGTTTTCTCACTGGGGTTTTCCTGCCATCCAGCAGGAGCATTCCACCACAATCCCTGGCCAGAGCGACCTCTGGGCTGCCCCAGCTCACCCTGAGAAGGCAAAAGGTCCAGTGCCCACAGCACCCTGTCTTTGCAAAGAGAGCAGCTGAAGCCTCATTAACGCCCCTTCACTGGAAGACACAATTTCATGTCTCTTATTTTCAAATCACCTGGAGAAAAGAAAAAACTCCCAAACCTGTGCATGAGGATTTTGCAGCTGCATTTCACTGCTCAGTTCTGAAACATGCAGATTTGGGGAACCCCTTGCCAACAGTGACATCTGTGCCCAGAAGATGTGAGTCTGAATTTTTAGGGAGAGACTTCCCTGTCCTTCATGGAGAGGCTGGGGGCAGCATGGCAAGCAGTCCTCTGGACAGGCATGGTGTGGATGGAGGGGGCTGATGACATTGGTGTCTCTCCAAAAGGACAGCTTTTACTTGGAGTTCACTTTCTCCCTCTAACAATTGAACTTTAAGGGGGGGGGGAGGGGGAGAGGGGAAGGGGCCAGAGCAGAATGTGAATCCTGCAGGGAAAGGATAAAAATAAATAAAAAAAAAGCACTCCAAACAACCCTCAACAAAACAAAGGAAGGGGGGGAGATCTAGTGTGTCGAACACACAAAGAAATGTTATTCACAGGCATTATTGATTAAGTTTTCCTCACCAACAAATACATAAATACTTACCTCTCAAACGAATAAGAGGCTCTGTAATGCTGGAGGGAAGGAGGAAAAAGATTATTGAAAACGTGGGGGTCAGAGAAGCATCCAGCTGCAACAGGTGTACTGAGAAGATAAACGAAGATGTCTTTGTCAACACATTGGTCTGCCTAAGACCGAATGTGACAGAAGGCAGTGACTTTCAGGCACTAGAAACCATGCTTGGACTTTGGTAACAATGAAATAGAGACTATGGAGCAGATCCTCACCTGGGCTAATTCAGTGCCAGAACCCTGATCACAGGGCAGCCACACCAATTTACATCACCTGAGGATCCTGCTGGCTCTGGACAAAACAGCCCATTAGCAGCAGGGCAGAGGCAGAGATTGATGACAACCTCTGTAGGGTACGGGAGAAAAGAGAAGAGCAACAATGAATAAGATCAAAGGAGAAAGAGAGGAGAGGCAGCTCTGACCCATGAACACCCCAGACCTGCCTGACTCCCTGGAAACCACCCCTCCCAGCACTGCTGCCACACGGTGGAGCACACAGCTGCTTCTGGGATGGCTGAGACATCGAGGAATTGTGCCAGATCCATTGACACTAAATCTGGCCCACGAGTCAGCCCAGTGTCCCGTGTGGCACCCTGCAAAGCAGGGCTGAGACCCACCCATGCCCCCCTCAAATGACAGGGAGCAGACAGGAAGGTTTGGTGCTGAGTGTTTGGTGATATCAGCCCAGAAACTCTGGAGCCATTTGAAGGCCATGAGGATAATCTGTTCTGGCATCCAGCATCCCCATGGGATCAGCACATGCATCCTGCCTGGAATTCACGTCTCCACCACCATGGCTTTCTCTCAGGGCACCCGGAGTGTCTCAGGGATGTATTCAACTTGCTCAGCACAGCTCAGATTTTACCCTTCTGAAGCTACATCTCTACATCTGCCACTGTGCAGGGCAGAAATGCCTGGACCATACAGGCAGGATTTTTGTTGAATAAGACATTGCAGGGGGTGTGTCGAAGTTAAGAAGAAACCAGCTGGCCCAAGCACAAGGGTCTTAGCATAGGGTGCTGAGCTTGCAGAGGTGTATGAGTGCGTGTGCAGCCGGAGACACCACAGCTCTCCTGGAGAAGCTCTGGCGCTTCAGGTCAGTTCCCTGCCATCAGGTCTGCCCAGCTGTTCCCAGAATCGGGTCCCTCCAAGCTCTCCCAGCAGGTCTGCGGATTTTGCTGTTTTTATACACACACACAGAGGGTGCGCTCCCGCCCTCTTCCGAGGCAGCAGCCAGAGACAGGCACTGGGCTCTGTGATAACGTCCCCCGAGCAGCTCCTCGTACCTCAGGTCCTCTGCCTGTGAACAGGGACACAAGGTACCTCCCTGAGGCCCCAGCTTTGCTGCGATACCTGCCACCAGAAGAAAGGAGAAAAAAAAAACCCTTCAGGTCTTCTCCTGGTGCGTCCAGCCCAGGCAGCAAAGCTGCCTTTATCCCAAGCAGTGGAAGCTCGGGAGCTGGAGCAGGGCAGCCTCTAGTGGCTGCGAGCCAGGAAATGCGGTCCCTAAAACCCGTGCGGAGGGACGTTTGCTCCCCACAGCATCCACCCGAATAAGCCGCAGTCTGTGCTGCTGGACTGCCCCATAACCCAGAAATACGGGTCCTTGGGTTCCCCTCCCTCTTTCACATCCCTGCTTCCCTGCTGCCACAGCCACCTCTCAGACGGTACTTCCTGATCCTCCAAACGCCTCTGACCCCATGGGTTCCTGCTCTGTCTAGGGAGCCAGAGGTACCAAGAGACACATCCCGGACCTCAGGGATGTGCCACCCATGTCCATAGCACTTGTAGCATGCCTGGAAATAGCTCCATCCCCAGCACATGACCATGTAGCTGTTGGATCAGCAGCTGTCCAAGTGCTGTGACAGTGAATCCATCCAATTTCATTAATTAATTATTTGGCCAGAGCCATTCAGGGAGCATCCACATATCAGACAAATTTTTGCTTCTTCCTGATGAATATCACCTTGGTTTTGACTGTTTCTCCCTTTTGTTTGGGCAAAAGAATAGCCAGAGTTTTCCCCAATGACCACTGAGACTATATCTTAAAGACCCAGATCTTTCTTGTTGCTAGTTTATAATGATTCTGTTCTGAAATAATCTCTGGGTTAAAAGGTGTGACACTTTGGAGTGACAGGTGACAGCCACCCACCTCAGAAAAAGCATCACAGGAAAGTTAAGGCAGGACAGCACCCAAAAGAGCAGTGAACAAGTTAGAGGGGAGGAGATAAAAGCAGGACAGGGACAAGATAGAACCTTTCATCCCCTGCATTCCCTGAGACATTTGTCCCTTCTTCATTGAAGCAGACCTTCCCTGACCAGCAGCACCTGCGCCAAAGGACTGAGTCCAGCTCCTCCTGGACAGTGTGGGTAAGGACAGCAGCTGAGTGGAGTGGGAGAGGTTTTCAGCCAGACTTCTGCCTCCAGGAATACTCAACGTTGCCTGCACTGTCTCCTCAACACCAAGGCAACAACAAAATTAATGGCTATGCTTCTGAAAGGGATTTAAACATTAATAATGAGGAGGGGACACAGCTCTGCAAGGCACACTAGCAGCCATTCAGGGCTTCACTTGGCTCAGGTGGTTATGAAATGATATGTGTAACACCAGGGTCCTCTTGTGATGGGCATCCATCTATTGGGAATGGGATGGAGATGTGAGAGAGCCTGGCATAATCTTACCTTAACTGCACCACACTGATCCTGTCTCCCCTTCGCTCCCTTCTCCTAAAGCTATAGTGGGTTGAAGTGTTTGGTTTCTCAAGAGCATGGAAAGATTGTGCTAGACCCACATCTCCCTAGATGTTGCACTGCTTTCCAATTCACACACAGATTATCTGATCTGCCCCTAAAATCTACTGTCCTTCTGAGACTGTGTTTGGCTGTTTGAAAGTACAGAAATATTTGTCTTGATCAAAACAAGAGAGGGGCCATTGAAGTTTTGTTTCCATCAGAGTAGCTGTCAAAGCTGTTCAGAAGAGGAGCAGGAGTTGAATCCAACTCACCCTGTTCATCTGATGACAGCATTGGAGCATAATAAAATCAGAAATTCGGTGATCGGAGGGTCTGGCAGCTCCCACAACATCTTCCCCTGATGTCAGTGCTGAGTCCTTCCCCCATTCAGTGAGACAAATAACCCATGCACCCCATTCCCCTGTTCCCAATAAGTTCAAGCTGCAGAGATGCTGCAGACAAATGAGCTCCCCAGGAGGCTGGTTTGGTCACAACAAGTTCACACCTCTAGCACTTCCATGTCCCCAGACACTGAGACACATTCATTATCTGTACTGCACTGTGGCAGAGGTGTTCAAAGGCAAGGCCTCCTGGCCTGAATCTGACAAAGTGGCCTCTGATTTCTCCTTACTCACTTTCTGGTTGCCAAGCATCTGAAGTCAATCTCAGGCCACAATTTTCCAGTTGTGTTCTATGATTATGAGGCATAAAACATTTTTTTTTTCTTCTAAAAGCCTAGAGTAACAAAAATCTGTCTGAATCCAGATTCCAAAGCTTTGGAGCAAATGCCCATTCTTGCAAACATCACAATAAAATTATGTGAGCAAGCAATACTTGAAATAACACCCAATTTATCTTCCTATTTCCCCTGTGTGATTATGGCTTTCATTCTGCTGGGGTAAAGAACCTTGAAAACAAATGAGTCAGTTTGATTTTTGTTTCATGGAGAAGTTCATTTCCTGGCTCCTTTGCTCACTTGCAATGTTCAGCTGATGGTCTGCAGTTCTCTGAAAAATTGAAAGAACTTTTAAACTTTGGGCTTTGTGGGACAGGAGGGTGAGTTCCCAGAAACCACTTGCCACCCTCCCATTCTGCATGGCACACACACACCATGCCTGTGGTATCTGAAGCACAGAAGCACTGCCCTTCCACCTTTCCTTCCCAAAACCTTCCCACCACTGAACTCAACACAGGAGACAACTGACAGCCTCAAAGTCTAGCAAGATTCACCTGACACATTTAAAATGTAAATAGCAAATAAACCACCTCAGCATCACATAGTGTGCTATGGGATGGCAGTGGAGGTTTGCAAGCCCTTACTCCTGCTGTGTAACCCTGACCACTGCCAGGACACAACCACAGAGCCTCATTTACCCACTGGAAGTTGAAGAGGATGGAGTCTTTCACCTCATCCTGAGGAACAGCCTTGCACCCTTGGTCTCAAGCTTCTTGACTTGCTTTTGGAGGTGACTGCACCAGGAGATGGAGCAGTCCAAGGGCTGTGGAACCTCTCCCTTGTCCAGACCTTTGGCTATTTTCCTCCCTCCACTAGGTTTGTGCTGCAAACAGGAGCCTATCGCCCTTGCCAGAAGCTTAATCATATTTTAGAGCCAAAAGTGGCACTGAGTACCACTTTCCACACCTGCAGGAGCAGCCTCCATATCTCCAGCCAAGGAAGCACTTGAAAACCTCATTCTACTCTTCCAGATCCTCAGCACTTCTTTTCACCTTTGCAGCAGCAGCCACACTCTCACACAAAGTCTTGCCCAGTCCCACAAGGAGATGTGGCCAATTTTGCATTATAATGAATTTACGTACATAAAAGTTCTGATTCAAACACTTTCATTAGATTTAGTCACTGGCTCCCAAATACAAAATGATGGTGACACCAATTCCTCCTCAGCCCGAGTGACTAATTGTGACACAGAGGCAATTAGGCTTGGTTAAATGATCCATGTCCCTTCAAAATAATGGTCTGTCGAACTGCATTTGCCCAAAATAATCTGGGATTGACTTGACAATCAAAATATCTATTTCTTCAAAATTGATACAAACCCAGAGTTCCTTTTTGCTCCACATTGCAGCTGCAAAATGAAAGGGCTTCCTCACTGTGCTTGGGGGAGGATGGGCCACACCAGAGAGATGGGAACGAGCAGTAGAAGGAAAGATAAAATAACTATCACAAACTACTTGCTGCAGGCAGAATACTGCTGGAATAGAGCTGGATAGACTGCTCTGGCCTTTAGAAAACCTCCATCCAAAGTCTCCAGCACAAAAAAGAGCGGGAACGCAGGAAGATGGAATAGACAGGTATCTGTGGTCACCTCCACCAGACTGTTACAGAGCCCCCAAGCCACCAACATGAGCTTTGCTGGTTGCAGCAGACTCTATTTCTGAGAGTTTCCCCTCTAAAGAAGGCCTGCAAACAAAAAAACTGTGGCCCATGAGCTGATCCTGCAAAATCCAGAGCCCCTTCAGTCCTGGTAAGTGCATGGGCCACCTCATGGAAACATCTTGCAGAGAATACAGTGTTGACAGGGACTGTGTGACACTGCCTGCCTTGGGGTCAGGGACACTCAGGAGATGAGAGCAGAGTTTCTCCGGGATTCAGACGACAAATTCCAGAGCAACCTGCACTTCCCCATCCAGTATCCTAACCCAGAGTTAATAAGGACCAACCCTCAAGTTTGTTACCTGTCGGCCTCCACAGGGAGCTCTTACTAATTAAGTACAGTGGGTTAATTGGAAGAACCCACACAGATGTCCCTAAGAAGCAAGCCCCAGGAATGAGCTTCCCCCATCCCTGTGATCCCACACCATCCCATAAGACAGTTTTTTAGTACACCCAGCAGAGGGGAGGTGCCCACCTCCACAGGACCCCAGTGAAGGATGTCCTGGCAGTTTAACTAAATTCTTCATCGCCCCCAAGTTGTGCCAGTGCAATTTCCATCCGCTCTGCACAGCTCACTGCACCCAGCTCTGAAAAGGGAATGACAAAGTAATTACCCATGTTAATGGAAGCAAATATTCCATCCTGCCTGTCTTATTGCCTCTCTCCACCCCCGAGGGCCAATGGCAGAAGGTGCCACAGAGCCATCTAAGCATAGCTTTTAACTTGTCTGCATCTGCATCCCACTTGCTAACACCAAGTCTTCCACAGACAGCAGAGACATGAGGGTGGCTTTTCAGGGACTTTCCCAAGTGGATTCTCACATGTCTGATGCTGTTGAGTTCACCCCTTGGAGACAACAATTTAGGTCTTTCTGTTTCACCTTTCATTGAACTGAAGAGGAATTTAACATCTTTGAGACTATCAATTGGCTAAAGGTACCCGGTGCTGGGATGAGAGGCAGGAGGCCAAGCCCCTTATCTCATTCCTGGAATATGAAGCTGGAAATGAGAGATTTCACACTCAGAGCAAGTTACCACCTGGGAGGTAAAAAGAGTCACTGCCTCCTCCTGAAACATTGCTCCATCCCACACAATTTCCTCCTCCATGCACCTGCTTAAATCAGTGTGGACTGAGGACTGATGTCCTGGGGGAGACTGACCCTTATGCTGGATGAGCCCTTGCCAGCAGCAGAAGATGGGGGAGGGACCCCTGAAGTCTGTGTGATGTTGTGCATGTGACAGAAAGGAGTCAGACCTGATGATGCCATAGGTTGCCAACTCCTGTTCTTTACAGTGAACTCAGCAGCACAGTCAGTAATGCACAGAAATAGCAACTTACTACTGGGAGAGATTTTTCACCAAACTGTCATTTCATCTGTGACTGTCTGGGCTGATCTGTAAATTATGAGTGTAAAGTACCTCTGAAGAGATTTGGGAATAGAAACAGTTCTCCACTGTAAAACTAAAACTCACTGACCTTTTACAGGATAGTGGGTTATTCATGCTAGTGCTCATAGCATGTTATAATCACTCTCCCCCAGCATCCCCTCCCTGTCACAAGGAGATTAATTACTTGTATTTCTCATTTTTCAATGAAGAAAACTGGCCTATTACTTCTGCTCTAGCTAAGCCTCTCTGCTCCACAGGTACTAGCAGCTTTAGTTCTTAGGCTAAATGGATCAACATTACCACTTAAGCTCAGGATGGTTGCTTTCAATTAATTCCTAACTGCAAGGCTTCCTTGTGACACACAGTGACTCAGTCATGCCTCCTACCTTTGGGTCTCCAGCTCCTGACACCCTGGGGCTCCTACAAGTTCCCAGACTTCTGCAAGGAGAACAACCACAGCTCCAAGCACAAATGGAGGTGGGCAGGAAGGTGTTAAATAGGGAGCTGCACTAGCTCTCCCCCTCCTGCAGGGGAGACTTCATCCTTTATTTATGGGCCAGCCTTCTCTGGATACAAGACACTTAAATTTTTCAGCAAGGTCTATGTCCCATCACCCAGGGCAGTTTAAATTTTCACTCATCATGCACAGACATCAGCACAGGCATCAGCAGGGGGATAGTAATTACAGCAGGAAAATGATGAAAATAAGAGTCAGTTTTACAATGATTATCCCCTATGTAAAAGGGAGTGATGTATATTTTACAGGCTGAAAATGATCGGCCTGTTGCACTCAGCCCTGCCTGAATGCAGCAGAGCAGAGACTTTAAAGGAGCTCCTCGTTAAGGTGTTGTCTCAGCCAAAGGACATCGCTGCTGGAAGCAGCCACTGAACGTGAGAAAGCCCCAGGTAGCACTCAGCTGGTCGTGAGCAGGATGTGACCAATAATGTCTGATTCCTCACCAAAAGGCAGCCCAAGCACAGAAAGTTTTTTGGCACAGCAGTCTCCAAACAGAGCTGTAACATGGGATGTTCCCACGTAGGGTGCTGACATCTAACTCTTAAGGGCTCAGATTTCCAAAGACTTGTGAAAACCCAGCTCTGAGACAGCAGGAGAGTTATTGCAGTCCACAGGAAGTCCTCGGGCTTGCTGTCTCCTGTCACTAGCCGCACAAAGAGCAGAAGACACCACTGTCCCAGCTGCCAAGAGAGATGCTGGTAGCCAGACCATGTCTGATCATTAGGCACGCTCAGACAGATTGGCTTTATGTGTCAGAAAAGGTTCAGGCTCCCAGCAGAAGCTCCTGGGCAATTTGCACAGCTCCATACAACAATTTGCTCATGGATAATGCAACAGGAGAGAGAAGCAACACTGAGTGCTACAGAGGACAACTGGCCATTGCCTTGCCATCAAGGCATCACTCCAAGGTCTTTTTCCCAGATTTGATTTAAGTGGCTGTTACTGCTGTGGGAGAAGAGGCAGACTCTCTGAGCTGCACAAGGACACGTGTCCAGCCAGAAGGGAGGGGAGAGAGCACAAGGGCTCCAATTCCCACACACACAGTGGGGCTGCTGCAAAGATAGAAATGGAACTCCCACATCACAACCCCCCACCTGGGAAAGCTGTCTGCTTTTCCTTCCATTCAAAGCCACCCACTCCCATCCAATGGAGCTGCACATTTACCACCTTCCCATCTCTCCCGGACACTGCCCCTTGTTAGAGGGCTGCAAATGGTCACCAAGAGTTACAGGCTCCCTAACAGCACAGCCCAAAGGAGTCCTAGACAGAAGCTTCTGCTCACAGGCCACCATAGCAGAGGGAAAGGGGATACCCCTGGGAACCCCACTTGGCACTTCTGGAAGTGGAGGCAAAAACTGTGTTTGTTTTTCTTTCATGCACTGGAAGCCCTCTAATTGAGCTAGACTGTTTCTATGAGAAAGATGTAATTAAAAGTGAATGGCTCCAAGTCTTTTATCATCATGAATATTAAATAAAGATAAACACTACATCAATAATAATTTCAGCAGAAACAGAAAATGAAAGGCAGGACTCGAACCCAGCTGACACTTTAGCATTTTATAGATGACATTACTCAGCCAGAGGGTGAAAAAAAGACTCCAAAAAACAACCAAACAGAAAAAACCACAAAACATTTATGACCTTGGCATAAGGCAGATGGGACAGACTGGAAGTGACAGCCACCCTATGCTGTACCCTCTTTTGTCACCCTGTCCCCGAAGTTAGCTGCTTCAGAGGAAGGTACAGGACATTCCCAGGGTGACAGTTCCAGCACTAAGTGGCCCAGGAGCTGGGATTCAGCTCAGATTTGCTCACAGTGCTGGTACACAAGTGTTTGCTGGAGTCCCTCCACAGATGCACAGTCCAAACTGGATGCTCTTATTGTCTATACTAGTGGCTCCAGTGCTGCTGTGGGGTGATCCAAGCACTTCTGAGTGGGCAAAAACTCCTCCCCTTGCAGTCCTCTAGTGTGTTCAAGATTTTTTTCACTTGGAAATGGATCTAAAGTTACATTTTCCATACAGCTCCTTCTTCTCCATTCCTGCTCACACCTTTAGCTTCTCTTTTCAGCACTTCCCCAGGACTGATGAGACATGAAGCACATATCACCACCAGCACCTGCTGCTGGCAGCTGGATGGTTCCTTGGTCGCTTGTTAAGGCTGCTGGAGTCTCATCAGTGGCCTGTCTGTGTGGGTTTGGTATCTGTATAACTATTTATAGCATGGTAGCACACAGAATCTTCACCCACCTACACCAGCTGTAGATACAGATTATCCCCTGCACATTGTACCCTCTGGCCTCCAGCCATCACAGACTGGCTTTCCCCAGGGAGCCCAGACTGTGAGCTGAACACAGGTTTGTGAGTCCCAGCTCAGCCCCCGCAAGTACTAAAAGATACCAATTAAGGAAAAACCGGACATAGCTCACTTGCAGGGAAGTGTTCCTTGGCAAGCCAAGCCTACATTCCTCTCCTATACGAGGTCACAGGTGCCCCCACCCATATCACCAGGTTTCTTAAGGACCAGGCACATCACACCTCACCCAAACTGCATCCCTCTGCTTCCCGAGCAGCTTCTCACACTCCTGTGTGCCCCAAGGCTGAGGAAACAGCAGAGGAGAGAGAGCAAAGGAATCGTGGGAAAAGAAAGTCTTCCCGAGGTTTGGGATAACAACATGGCTCCCAGCTGCTCTGTAGCTATTTATGTGGTTTCTAACTGGTCTGAAGGCAATACCAGTGCCCCTGTGTCAGACCAGGGAGCACCATAAACCCCCCGCTTCCAGCCATGCTCAGCATCCTGCTCTGAGATGGGAGCACAGTCCTGAGCCATGCCCCGAGGCTGCAGAGCTTTCCCTGAGGTGTAAAACTGATGTTTACATTTCTTCTGTCTGTAAGGAATGAACAGTGTGTCTGGGTCACTGCCTGATGGTGTCTCAGGTAGACACTGGCTTCAGAGTTCTTCCTGCCTCAGTTTACCCCCGCCTCTCCCTTGGTAATGTGTCTGGGTACCTGTCCTCTGCCCCAGCAGTAGCCACATCATGACAGCAACTGAAATCACCTGTGTGCAATCTATTTGTGACACTAAAAATGTTCAATATCAATTTTTGTGCTCAAATACACCCCCAAAGTGCTCACTCATGAATGAATAATGCAGAAATTGCTCTCCACAAATTCAGCGCAGGATACCATCCCTCTCTGCCCACTGCTGCCTCCAGGACTAACAACCTTCTGCTTTTCCCAAACCCATGGCTCATCGTCAGCTGAATTTTTATGTCTTGGAGGGGTCGGTTGGGGCATGAGTAAGAACCAAGATGTGATTTGAATGGCATTGTAAATGTGGTTGTCCATAAAAGCACAAGCCACAGCACATTTTAAAGATAACTAACGGCCCATTGCTGGGTCTCATATGGATATACGGATGGAGTTGCTGAAACACCCTCCTCCCCCTCGGCAGCCTGTCTCCAGCCATGTGATCCATAAGCTGCGCTCACGTCCAGCGCACGCAACACGTTATGCATTGCCTGCCATTCCGCGCACCTCCCAACGACCCGCGGCGGGTGATTAACGGCTTGTAATGAGGGCAGAGCTGCTGCTTGTCGATAATCCTCCACAGCAAGACTCACAAAGCCCTCATGAAGAATGACTGCTCCCGAGCTGGTTCAGAGCAGCGCACAGAGGCAGGCAAACAGCTCGCAGCCCTCTCCTGCATTCCTCAGCCCCTGAGTCCCCACTCCCCTGTCTGCACACAGCCACGAGTTTCCAGTCTTCGTATTGCTGCTCCAAGGGATGGCCAGCGGAAGGGTTAAATATCCGAACTTTCCTTGAGTGGGGGTGCTCGGAGGGCTGGGACTGCTGGCCCTTCATGAAAGGCAGCAGTTTGGGAAGCACATTTACCAGTCAGTGACACAATGACCTCGACATTTGTGCTGTCTTTATGTCCAAAGGCTCAGCCCTGGACAGTCGTCCTAACCAAGAGAAACTGAGGTAGGGGACATTAGGCCTCTACCATGGATGTCACATTGTGTAAGAGGTGCAAGGCACACACCCACCTGTGGCTGTGGGGGCCTGAGGGTCTCCTTGGCAGTAACATGGTGTGCACCAGTGTCAAAGGACTTGTCTGAGAGACCTCCTTCTTTTTGCAACGTCCCCGTACTCCTGCCTTGCCTTCCAGCCTTAGCAGCTCTTCAGCAACCCAGCTGCCATGTCCCACCTCATGGGAAATGGGAAGCAAGAGGGTTGATTCCTGGAGTGACTGAAAGGCCCTGCAAAGATGTGGATTTCCATGCTGGCAGCAGCAGTTTCCCCTTGTGGCCAGGAGGAAATGAGTCACTTGGCACAGATGTCTGTACGAGCTGCCTCACCACTGAACCAGCCCCAGCACCAGGGCTTTCCCATCAGTTTTGGCCTCACCAAACCCAGAACCACTGGATGGCACCATGACATTTCTCCATACACTAGACATTCTTTAGGTCATTTTCTTTCCAGACTGTGTTGCTTGAGAGAGCCAGCACTGTGAGGACAACATCATCAGCCTTAAAAATGCTTCCGACCAGAGGCACAGACAGAGCCTGAAGCAAAACTATGCATTGGTCATGGCACACATGTCCCCAGCACCAGTGACACACAGCAAATTGCCAGCCTACCCCAGCTCCACCAAGGACCAAATGGCACCACCAGGAGTCACCATTCATGACAGATTGCTCCCCAGTCACCATCCTACCTGGTGGCACCATGGAGCAGGTGGACCCAACACAACACTGTCAGGGATGGGATTGTTCATTGCTGCAGCTAACAAAGATCTGCAGGCCTCCACATGCATCACATCCTCACCACCACCATGTCTAGAAGTAACTGCAGCCACACAGGAGAGAGGGCTTCCCCTTGGGCGAGCTTTGGAAGGTCTACTGGTCCTGAGAAAAAATAGACACTCTGTAGCAGGAAGCTTTGGGTTCCTCAGGACGCTGATTTTCAGGCTTCCCAAGAGGAGAAGCAGGCTGTGAAATAAAAAATGGGCAGGACTGATGGTCCTTTTTAAGCCTTTATTAAAAGTGATCGGCTCGGGTGGGGGCTCCGGCCAGCTTCGTTGCCCCCAGCTTCGACTTGGAGGAGGAGGAAATTCGGCTCTATCACTCCCTGTGATAGAGCCGGGCCTTCAAGCGTTCCTCACGAGGCGTGGCTGTATACCCAAGGGTATACGAAGGCGATGGTGGTAATTCGCTGTCCTCAGGGCAGTGGCTCCAATAGACTTTTTTGTTACGGTGACTTCTTGGAGAACTCAAAAGCTGGCCAGGTAGTAGTTGCCTATAGAGTAGCCTGGTTCATTTTTCTTAAAAGTTTGTTGGCTTGTTTTAAATTATTATTTTTTAGGGGTTTTTACACTCCCAGGGGTCTTTTCAGCTCTAGTTTGCATATTCAGCCCCTTTTCTTCTCTTTTTTTTTTTTTTTGTCTTTTCCTTATCTACTACTCTCCAGGCAGGCCAGCTTCGGAAGGGGTAAGGAAGGAAGGGTCGTAAATTCTTGCCTTGGAATGCAAGGTCTGATAAGCTGGATTCTTCACAACGACGTGAGGGTTTCTTTCTTAAACTACAAGAGAGATCCTAGCTTACAAAGCTACAACAAAGCACAAAATTACATTCAAACAAAGCTACAATGTAGTACAAAATAAATGGATAATTGTTAAATTGATAATCTGGCCCCTTATTTATAACAGGCTGCATTTAGGGGAGAGAGTTACACACCTGGAGCGGGGGCTGCAGACCTGAATGCTGGGAGCTACGAGCTACAGGGAATTGCAGTGAACCCTGGGTGAGTGAGCAGGGGCTTGTGCTCTCAGGACCAGCAATGACTCATCATGGTCCAATACCCACCAGCCTCAGCAAGGTCAAGCTTTAGGAAATGAAAAAAAGAGAAAGAAACAATGCTCTGAGATTTTTCTGTGCCTTTTTTTCTTTTTTCAGTGAAGCAAGGTCCTGCAGGCAAACTGTTGACTGAGCTCAGTCAGCTCATGTTATCTGTGCTCGGGAGCACAGCTCAGCCCCCTTCAGCACCATGGATTTGCTATCATCCCCTGCCACCCACATAATCACTTCAGTCATACCACGCTCTGTCCCGATGCAATTTCACAGCTGCTCTGTCAGGGCAAAAACACAGTGATTTGGGCTTGTCTGAAAGCATTACCACTGTGTGCTGCCTCTTAAGAGGATACTGGTTTGCACAGAGAGGGATTGGTCGTAGTGTGACCCTTAGAGGGTCCAGAGCTCCCCAGTGACTCACTTGTCACTAAGAAAAGTGCTTGGAGAAACACAGGATGCTGAATCTGGGCACCTGGGGATGGAAAACAGAGCCCTTTCCATGCCAAGTGCTCCCCTGCACTGGGGAGGGTGTGGGGCATCAGGCTATGAGGCAGGACCAGGTTTCAAAGCCTGTCCCTACCCCACATTTTCCCTGGATTGCTCAAAATAAATTTCAGAGGTCTTTTTCTCTCAAGGGTGTGCAACAGATGCTCTGCTGCTTGCCTCTCTGGGTACTAAGTGCTTCAACCCTTCACAAGTCCTTCAACTGTGGGGTAGGCTCAGCCAAGCCTGTACCTCTTCAGGTGGATGATGCCTCAGCATCTCAGATCTCACACTCTCAAAAGCACTCATGGGCTTCCCTTCCAGTGGAGTACAAAGGGGAGCAATGACAAAACATCCATCAGTGTCAGACCCGGCACACACAGTTACACAGCAGCACAAAGTCACAGCTCTGGCAGCTGTCAGGAGACAGAGATGCAGCAGCTGGGATCCAGAGGAGAAGAGATATGTTTGACTTGGCCAATATATGACAAAACATCCTGATTTCTTTGGTTCTATTTCAGTGCTGTATGCATTTTTTTTCCTTTGTGCACCCTTTTGGGGTCACCCAAACATCCCTCAGTTTCATCAGAGAGGAGAATGGCTGATTGCTGAAACAATCCTGATCTTCTCATGCCAGTCATGAACATACTGTGACAGTCAGGGTGCCTACCCTGACCTCACAGTCTGCATGTGCAGGCAGAGGATAAGACTGAAAATGTGAAAAAGGGCTCAATATTTCCATCCACAGCACTATGGATCTGATTTTCTGTCACAGCCAAACAAAGCATCAATTTATTGAATAACCACTGGGCTGTGCTGAGACTGCACTAGATTTTTTTGAGGTACCTTCTAGTGGATGCTGTGTTGTACTTCAGCAGGTCACCTCTGCAAAGGGCTGTGGCATGAGCCTCTTTGCAGGGCAAGTGCCGGAGGAGGGCCGGCACAGCCCAGGGACAGGAGGGAAGTACCTGTCCCGAAAGCCATCTCACCTCTACGTTTTCTCCCCATCCAGCCCCCAGGGCAGAATCACCCGTGGGAACTGCTGCCAGGAGCGTTTTGAGAGCCCCCGGAGCCCAGAGCATCCCCGGACCCCCACGTCGCTCCGCGCCGCTGCCCCGCCACCGCCCCACGCAGAGGCTCAAGTGCCATCTAGTGGCACTCGGGGCCCCTTGGGACAGACGGGCGTCCCCAGCTCGCTGGCAGCGATCCCTGCCCTGCCCACGGCCTCCGCACGCCGCTTCCCAGCCACTCTCCCCTCTTCTCCACTGAGACACCCTTTGCCATCACCCCACAGCCCCTTTTTCCCACCTTTGTGCAGCCTCCTCCCCCGAGCTCCACTTTCCTTCTTTTCCCCACTGTCTTACCCTCGCCCCCTTTCCCATGCCCCTACATCCTCCCCTTCCTCCACTCCGGATCTGGGCTGCGGCCACCTCCCCCCTGAGACTGTCACACGGTGCAGCAGCCTCCAAGGGCACGGGCTGCAAAGCCACTGAAGGACTCATCTCCCTCACAAAGCAAGGAGATGGCTTTGCGATGGGACAGCCTGCCCTGTTCAGCCTCCTGAGCGTCTCTGTTGTCACCTCCATGCCCTGAACTCCCAGTGACATCCCCAAGGTGACTTTTGCTGCCTCCTCAGCACTGGAGCTGCACAGAACCTGCGGCAGGGATGCTGTTGGCCCCCCCAGCAGCTGCCCAAGGGTGACTCCGGTGGGACCTTGTCCGTGGTAGGAACCACGAGGGGGCTCCAGGAACCCATCAGAGGTGGAGGAGAAATGCCCGGAGCAGAGCCTGCATCTCCTGCAGGATGGAAGAGAGATGCTAAGAGCAGAGCTCAGATCTCCTGGAGAATGAAGTTTTCTCCAGCACCTCGAGTGGAAGAGAGAAGAGGAGATGTCACAGCTCAGACTAGGAGCAAGATCTGCCAGCACTTTTGTCCCTGACAAACACATCATCATGACAAGGAGCAGTGCACACGTTGCAGTGTGCCTAACACAGAGGCTGTGGTGTGGGTTGTGCTGGCCTAACCCCAAGGGTAGCAGGGTCACAAACATTTGCAGGCTACTGGCTTTCAGTGTATGGCCAATTACACCAGCCATGGATTCACTCTACAGTCTTATTCCTGTGGGTCCACACTTATCCCTCAGATCTGTTTTATCCCTAACTCCACTCAGTGTTGGGGAATTATTTCAAGGAGGTAAATTTGCCCCCAGCATTAAAGAAATGCTTCAGACAATACTGCTGATCTCAGTCCTTGATGGACAGGCAGAAGTAACTCCAGGAATGGCCTCTCCAAGTAGGGGAGATATTGGTGAGAAAGCAGATTCTAGCCTGTTTGCTGATCTGTCACAGTCCAACTCCACTGTTCCACCAGCACCTGTAGAAGAAAACACTACTTCCCAAAAACTCAGCATGCCCACTGCAGTCACTGCATGGTGAGAGCTCAGATAATATTTTTCAAGTGCCCCAGTAAGGTGGGACAAGGCTGCACGCCCCTGGCATCACTGGTAGCTGGGAGGCAGCCGGATGTTTCAGGTAAAGAGCAGGTAACAGCACACATGAGACAAGGTGCCCCTCACGTGGCACCCTGCCAGGACAGCACCAGATCCTCTTCTGGGGACCTTTTTTGCCTTTACTCCTCACTGATACTTCACAAAGCCATGTGAGTGGCCAGGCCTGGCTATGGTGAACCCTCCTCTCTAACAGATGGGAACAACACTGGAGAAGGCATTGCAGCCAGAGCAGATCCTCATCTGCCTCCTCTCCAGCAGACTCTGCAGCACAGGGTCTCTATTGCTACAGAGGGCAATCAGAGCAGATCTGCTGTAACCCAGGGAGGCAGTGCAATTAGCCAGGCCAGACCATTAGGGCTCCAATAGGACTCATTTGGAGACCTGAGTCCCTTACTAGAGGATTCAGCAATGCAGGTGTTGGGGCTGGAGTTTGGAGCAGGAGGCAGTGGGGATGCAGGAGGCTGCAGGTCGTTTAGGCGCTTGGGTACAGCAGAATTGAAGTTGTGGCCATGCAGCCACTGCCTCTCAAGTTTCTTTAAGGAGCCACAATGTCTCAGGTAAGATTCGGCCAGGAAAAAACTGAGCTGCTCAGCATGAGCTTTCAGGGAGATGTGATTCTGCACACCAAAGGGGTTGTGGGATGGGGACAAGCACAAGGTCAAGGAAAACCCTTAGGATTCAGTAGCCTGGCAGGAAAATCAGGTCAGAGGGCTGCTGGTGAGATCTGCAGGGTCCTGCCTCTTGGGTATCCTTTCCGGCCTTCCAGAGCCTACACAGTCAGCATGGATGCCCTAAGCCCATGCTGCATCCACCAACATGGTCCAAAAACATGCAGAGCTTCTGTTACCACCTCACATTTCCCAGCCTTGAAGTCTAAACACTGACTTTGACCTGAGGTGATCTGTCTTGAAAGAAGCACTGGCAGGCAAAGAAAATCTCCCTTCAGAATTAACAATGCCCCTGAATTAGAGAAGCCATTCCAAAAAGCTATAGAAGGCTGCCATGATGGAAAAAATGAATGCATGAAGGACCCACCCTGCGGAACAGGCTGGGAAAAAATAGATCAGAGTGTATTCAGGGCTCAGACAAGACCACACTTGCCTTCAAAAATAAATCCTTGCATTTGACACATTGCTTACATATTAATTAGTTTGATCAGCTTGCCTGGGTGTGTTAGCATGAGTGAGAGCTCATGTCTGCTTAGTGATAAGCTGTTAAAACTTCCCAAATAGAGCTACAAATTATGGCAGACTGAGATCTCTCCTTTACTCAGGGCCTTTCTCCTGTTTTTCTGGTGCTTTTCCACCCATATTTTTCTATTTTATTTCACTGTGTCTCTTAGGTACCATTTCTTTCTCAGTGCAAAATGGGAGACTCATGGGAATGAGAGAAGCAGCTTCTGCATGAGAGGCCAAGGAACCATAATACCCCAAAACACAAAGACAAGAAATGGAAAAAGAAAATTCTTCCTTTTTTTCACTCTATCCCCTTCCCTCCCAGCTTCTCCAGGACTGCTGGAGAGGCAAAGCCCGTGCAGAGGCTGGAGGTACCATTGCCCCTTTAACAGCAGCGCCACAGCCTGACATCAGCGAGCTGTGGAGTCCGGGAGGGCTGGGAGCTGCTGCTCCAGGAGTGGTGCCAGCACATCCCTGCTTCCCTGCCTCTTCCCGGCTCTTGTTTTTGTGTGCCTTTTAACATGCCGCTTGTGTATCCGTGCCTGCCAGTGGATGTCTGCAGGGTTTACATTAACCAGCTCGAGTTGAAGTTGGTAAACAGCTATTAAAGTTTTGCTCCTCATGTGTCCAAGGCAATTTCTGAACGAGGGAGTCGCTTGCATCCTTTGACGTCGTACATGCTATTATTCCTTTATTTGCAGCCCAGATAGATCTTCTTCCCACTTAGCTATGCAGACAGGGGAGTTTGGGTTGGTTTGTGCCTGGCACAGAGAGGGGAGACCAATCTCCCGTGGCTTGGCGGGGAGTGTTCATGTTTTTACCTGTTTCCTGAACAGGAGGGAAGTCAGGCTCAAAACCTGGAACTTAAGTGTTAAAGTTCTCACTCCTGAGCAGAGTCCACATCTAAAGCTGCTCTTTTGCCCTGGGACAAAATACTGAATCCGGCAGTTCCTCAGTTCTAGAGGAGGATGCAAATTAGGGCTTGTTTTTTTTTTATTTAGACTGTCACAACTCCAAAGTTTCTTGAAAGCCAGATCCCCATCCCAAACTCTGCTCAGCACTAAGCAGAGATGCTGAAAGCAATTCCCGAGCGCCGATCTCAGCGGCAGCACCACCACTAAAGCTATTTATCCCCGCACAGGGGTTTGGGGTTTTTTTTTTCACACATTCTTGCCTTCTGTTTTTGCTGGAGTCTCAGACCCTATTGAGAGGCAAATTTTTGCCATCTGGCAAAGCAGGCTGTGATGGGGAAAAAAAAGAGAGAAAACACAATGTGCATGGGCACACACACACACACACACACATACAACTCTGGAGATTAGGGAAGACAAAAACTCCGCTGAATGCTGGAGCGCAGGGCAGCCCCGCGGCGGAGAGGAGGGAGAGGCGGGCGGGGAGGAGGGCTCGGATGCGGGCAGGTCTGCCTGCCTGCCTGGATGTGGGGAACGGCTGCAGGCACGGGAAGGCGTGACCTGCATGGAAAATGCGAGACAGCTCCAGACGCACACACACATAGGCGCACACACGCTCGCAAACCTCCGGACAGAGATAAGGCGGACAGCGGAGCTTTGGGAAAGAGGCAAAGCCGTCCCCCGCGAGCGAGCCATCAATCCTCCGCACCAAACCCGCCGCGAAACTCTCCCAGCAGCAAAATGAGGTGAGTACCTCCGCGGCGGGCTGACCCCGGGCTCCCGCACCCCGTGGTCTCAGGGCACGGCCGAGCAAGAGGGGCCATCCTGCTGAGGAAGGCTTCTCGAGGATGACCGCGGCTCCAGTTCCCTTATCCGTGAGCGAACAAGGCGTTGCTCATGCCCCGGCTTCGTGCCGCAGCCCAGCTCGCACGCCGGCATCCCGGCAAAGGCAAAGGGACATCCTGGCGTGGGCACCGCTCTGCCACGGCCGGGGGAAAAGGTGAGAGCGAGGAGGGACCTGCTGCACGGGCTTCGGGTTTCTGTGCACACCACGGTCATTTATCACTTTCACATGAGGTTAAGACTTTCCTGTCGTAGGGAAGAAGTTTGACGCTGTTTTGCTTCCCCTGCTTAGTGGAAAGCAGAGTCACACAAGAAAACAGCCCGCTGAAATGGAGGAGGTGGTGCTCATTTACACCAGCTCAGCATCCAGCCCCATGCATGTACTCTGACCAGAGGAGTAACAGTTTTTCCCTTCACACATTTTTGTGGTTTCAGAAAAGCTGTCAGAAAAGGGCATGTTCAACCTCACTCTGCTTGAAAGAAAAATCAATCCAAATTTCTTAGCTCCCATTTACTTTTCTTTGTAATGAAGAGCTGAGAAAAGTGATGGCACTATACAAATGAACCCCAGAAACTTACTGCCCTGGTTTTGAAGGAACACAGACAGGTTAAAAATAATTCATTTATGCAGCTTCAATTTCCTCACCAGAATACCTAAATCAAGCCCTGGTTTTGAAATCAGGTGTACGTGTATGTGTGAGTAGTTCCAATGTCTGTTGTACACACCTACATGCCTTTGCCAGGCGTTAGTGCCTATTTCAGAAATTTTCATCTCTAATATCTCTTATTTCCTGCATGTTTCTTTTCCTTTGTGGGTCCACTATGTGTAAAGAGTCCGAGGTCTGCTCCTCTTTCTGGGTCCTGTGCAATAGCACAGGCATTTGTGTTCACACCTCCAGCACGGGTGGTGTTCTCTCTTTGCACAGAGATACTCAGTCTGTGCTCCCTTTCAAGTCAAATGAAGCTCGAGGCTGGTGTGAAGTCAGCTGGACCACCACAAATTTACCTGTTCTCTCTGCCTTCCTCTGGGATAAACGAGTTGGTAACAAGTTGGGACAAACTCTTCAGGCCGAGATTTTTTTTAAAAGATGAGTTTGATGAGAAAACACCTCTATGGATCTCAGCCCCTATGTGCTTCTCCATTTGGGGTGAAAAAAAAGAGGAAGAGGAAGAGAAAGGAGAAGGGAAAGGGGAAAAGAAAGGGGAAGTGGAAGTGGAAGTGGAAGTGGAAGTGGAAGTGGAAGTGGAAG